>JBBPQN010000544.1:0-14673 GCA_038092575.1 Boletus subluridellus
AGGGATGCCCTCTGGTGGTGGGAGATATCACTTACAGGAACACCCTCTAGAGTTAGAAGGATGCTCTGTATCATGGACTAAGTGGTAAATCAATGTAAAAAACAAGGGATGTAGGCACTTGTGCAGATTGTCTAGAAATCAATCCTGGATCACCCTCACTTATATGCAATAATATCCACCATCACCCAAGCCTGTATTTCCCCCCCCGTCTATCTCTCAACAGCCTCATCAAGTACAAGTCCTTTACTCTTATAGACAGCAATATGCAAAACCTTTGACATCATTTGAGTATGAGTCACTTATCTCCCCCTACCACAAAGTACCACTCCCAATGTACCTTGACCATCCTATTACTGTTAGCATACCCAGTATGTATCATTGGCACAGCCAGATATCCCACCAGGTATTAAAGACAATACAGCATAAATTGTATTGGCATTATCACCTAACCTGACTGTCTCCTTACCCTCTCACTTCTTTTAGTACAAAAATGGAAAAAAAAAGTTCAGAGAGCAGCCCTCTTGTAGGACCCCAGACACCCCTCCATATCAAAACATGCTCAAAATCACCAAAATCACCTATTTCTATAAGGGCATCCTGGGGCATCCCAGGGCATTCCTCATGCATGACAGGAATGCCCTCTGATCCACCAGGGCATTCCTATCACTCAGGGCAACATTCAGGAATGCCATAATATAACCTAAAAATAGCTTTCCAGACTATGTGGGAAAATGACCCACCACCCTGGGAATGTCCATAGTCAAAGAAGTCTAGGTAAATCATGCATCAGAGTGCCAGGAAGTGGTGTCACACAGCAACTGACATGCACAGCAAAGGAACCAAAGTACCCCTTTGTGAAGTGTGGGAACACTTTGAAGCCCCACCAAAAACCTACCCCATCAAAATTTCTTGGATGTCTACAATTCTTCCTGGTACTAGCACTGCCAAACTTCCTAACAACATTGATATTGTGAAACTCATGGGTGAATGTTCTCCTCATTTTCCCAACAGTATGGCCTGTGTGTGATGAAGCATTGCTTCCAATGTCACCTTCATGAACTTGCAGAACCTCCTGCTCAGCTTGTAGGTACCAGATGGACCAGCAGCCATGGAAAAATCAAAATCACATCATGTAGCAGAAGCTCCACTGAGACCTAATACAGCTGATAGGAAGTGGATGGGGTTGAAATTGATGTCCATTGGCTCAGAGATGATAGTGGAGCCTCAGATAAAGGCAGCCAGTGTAAATTTTCTCTTGCAAAGGGATAAAGCAACATAGAATCGGCAGTTGAGCTGGCATGTAGAGACATAGCCAGCAATCTTGGTCAGCTGCATCAGAGCTCCTTTTTAGAAGTCACCAGAGAATGATTTCTTCAGTTCACAATAGGTTAAGATATCTCTGAACATAATGTCAGATTTGAACTCCATAGAAACAAGAATAATGTTGGGCTTGCATACTGTAGGTTTTCAATAAAATAAAGGGAATGGTCATGCCAGGAGGTGGTTATAAAGTTTGATTCAGCATTGGCCCAGTTGCAGGCAACCTCCTAAATCTATTTCTTCTGGAGTTAATCATCATCCACAGTACAATGGAGTACCTTACCATTTGAAGAAATTGTACTACTGCATCTTCAGGGGTTCTGTTTGAGAATGTCTCTTTGTATGTCCATTGCCCCTCCACATACAGGCCTTGAAGTTGGAGTGCTGTCAAGACCTCCTGAAGAGCCTCTCTAGGGGGGAGACCTTTGTGCAAATGTTGGAAAAGAGATACATAAGAAAAGAACAATAAAGGTTCACAGTAACAGTTGATGTTGTTGTCACTCATCTTTCTTTCTATGTGAGCATCAACAACCATGTGTTTCAATCCATCCACACTGCCATAAAAGGTGACAAATGAGTCATTCTAGTAATGTACAAGAGAAAGCAGAAGAATATATTAGCATACAATAGCAGAATGAACTTGGGTCATAGTGAGCAACATATATTGATGATAAACTCATGATGTGGCTGAGACATGGGTGGTTTAGGAATTCCCACACCTACCAGCACCCATTGTTCAAGCCGATGCAACAAAGAAGGGTTAAATAGCAACACACCTTCTAACATTCCACTGGCAGATGAGTGCAACCACAGTGTAACAACTTGCTTGAAGGAGTCTGAGGAGATGAAGATGGGGGAGCATAGTAAGTTTTATGGATGGGAGTGGCATGTGGGTCTGAATGATACTTACAATGTGATTCAGATTATGCCAGTGTAATCATATGGGTACTCAGAAACTTCTGTGATTTCCAATGGACAGTGTATACAAAGGGTGGCAGTGACTCAGAGAGTACTAAGGAAAAAAAGAAACCATGTGCCATTGCATCTTGTAATTCTGTTGGTGACTGCAATGATATCATGTATGCAGAACTTGCATCTCACCAACAATTTCACATCTGAGATCTGAGCCCCAGTGAGAACTGGGTATGACCCAGTAGGGTCATATGTAACTCAATATGAACTATTATGTAGATAATAATTGAATAAGATTTGATCACATCCCCTGCATGGAGTGAGAGTCATATCATATTTTGAATATGATGAAACAGCACTACATCTCATTAGATATGAATGACACAATCTAAATCATAACTAATCATATGGGCTCATATTCACAAGCAGCTGTTTTACTGTTGCTTGATCTCATCTCATCTGACTGTGTAGGACCACATATGAATATACATAGCTTGTCATATTGGTTCATATCTGATTACAAATCAAACAAATATTATACTGTCTTGCTACAACTACCACTAGCTAGAAAAAGCTTGGGATTGTTGGAAATCTTGGAAATAATTGGGTATGAAGAACAAAAGCTGTGCTGCATGCAAAAACAAATGTGAATCTGAGAAAAAGAGTAAAAGTCTCAGGGAAATAAGGGAATTAAATGCAATGAGCAATGAGAGCAGCAGTGAATAGTGGTGACAAGCAGCGAAAAAGGCAGTAAATGGCAGCAATGAACATTGTGGCAGTGGATGGTGGTGATGATCAGCAAAATGACAATGGATGACAGCAACAAACAATGAAAACAACTAACACAACCAAAGGCAGCATGAGGATAGGCTAATAAACTTTTCCAGCATAAATGTCTTTGTTCCAAGCCTCCCTTGTGACCTGGATGGTACTTTAGTATCTAGAATCTAGAAAGGAATGTTGATGTACCAAATATTCTGCTTTCTTCTCATATGCCTTATGGGACTTATTAATATTGAAATGTAGAAATAATAATAATTGGCACATTACCTCCTATTGTTCTTTACTTAATGAGTTGTAGTACTCCTTGAATTCTACTGTACAGTAGTTCCTTTTGTTATATCCTTAAACGTCTTGAGCCAATGGTGTATACATAGATTTCTAAAAAGGGATTATAGTAAGTACAGTGACACATCATTAGATAAAATGTACTATCTATCACATACAGGTCCTGGTTGCATTTTTAGTGTCTTCTTAGAAGCATGACTAGATACAACCAGTTTGGTGATAAAGGCAGGAGACTTGATAGTGCAAGTGGATTTGGTTGCCTTGGGCATGAGTATACCAAGCCCAGTGGCAACCTCTGCAAGTCCATGCCTATCATAGATTATAAGTAGAGTTTTTGGGAATCCAAGGTTAGTACTCACAGAGGATTGCAATGTTGTATAGCAGGCATCTGTGAATGTGGAACCAACTCAACCACACTCAGATTGGTGGTAGTAAAGGGAACATGCTTGCTATCATTTGTGGATAGGTTGAAATAAACTGTAGTCAGATTAAGAATAGCAGCAGCAGGAGCAAACTGAGCATTGACTGAGTCAGTTGAAGCAGAGACAACTGCAGTCATATTGACTGTGTTGGTTGGAGCGGAGATGACCACAGTCAGATTGAGAATGGCAGCAGCAGGAGCAAACTAAGTATTGACCAAGCTAGTCAGAGCAGAGATGACTGTAGTTGGATTGAGAATGGTAGGAGCAGAAGCAAACTAAGTATTAACTGAGTTAGTTGGAGCAGAATCAAATATAGTTGGATTGAGAATGGCAGTGGTGGGAGCAAACTGAGTATTGACTGAGTCAGTTGGAGCAGAGTTGACTGCAGTTGCATTGAAAATAGTGGCAGCAGAAGAAGTGGTAACAGATGGAGTGGTGTGCAACTGGCTTGGAGTGGGATCAAACATGGAATCAACTAATCATGAGATCATCAGCAAATAGTTTGATAAAAAAAAAGAGTGATACCCTGCTGTTTCTTCTATAGAGCTAACCCCTTATCCTTGTTCTTTACCTTTGCCTTCCTCTTCTTTCTGTCTTTCTTTGATGGCCAATTGCCATTAATGTCTATATGGCAAATGCACCATGTGGAATAGCTTGCACATGTGATCCAATTGAGTTTTCAGCCATTTTCAGTGCACTTGAAAAGTGGCCAAGACTTTTCTACATGGGAATGAAAAAACTCCCTTCCAGTTGTATCCAGCTCACTCCAAACTTGTGGGGCATGTTTCATGTTTATGAGCTCACAGAAGGCTCTGTGGATACACTCACAGATGCTCTTCAGTCAGAGGTGAGAGACTGGTGAACTATCTTCTTCCTCAAGGTGAGGTTCTTTTCCATGTTGAGCAAGCTGAGCTTTGGGCTTAAGAAGCCAGGCATTGTAGTCAGTGAACATCCAAAACTTGGTGTTGGGGTGAGTCTTGTGTGTGGGATAAGGAGGGAGGCAAAGGACAGGATCAATAACTGGCTTGTCCCAGTTTTGATTAATTACATCCCTAGTGTATTACTCATTTCTATCAGTTACCTCTTAATAAAAATCAACACTCCTTACCTTAGTGTATCATGCTCTGCCTTTACCACAGCAAGTTCAATCTTTGTTGTAGCAAGTTTGATCTCAACCTCCTTGGCTTGTTGATGTGCTGTCTGAATCTCATGCATATACTCAAGGTATAATAGAGGAGATCCTGGGGGTCAACATAATGTGGGAAACCTAATGACAGGCCTGGAGACAGTGCCATTAAAGAACTTGATGACATCAGCTGCACATGTGATGGCTGCATTGATGAAGGTGTTGATGCATCAAATGAAGAAAAAGACAACAATAACAAAGAGGATGAAGAAGCAAGGATTCTTATATGCATAATTGGCTCTCTGGGAGGGGTCAGAGAAAGGAGAGAAATGGAAAATGGAAAGAAAGAGAACAGGCAAGCTGGGATCAGATCAGATATGATATGATCCTGTTAGATAATCACTCTAACCAATATCTTCTTCTGCTAAGTACCATGATGTTGCCACACTCCACCAGCAACTTCATCAAGATTTCCTTACCCTTGAAACACCCTGAATACACCTACACATTCACCCACCATCCTGAATTCCCTGGTCCTGTCACCATCAAAATCATTTCATCCCATATTCATACCCACACAATCTCAAAAAATCCCAAGGATATTAGCACTATGCCATCAAAAAAAGAGGAGCCATTGCTGATCACTATGCCATTAGTCCCAGCCAAAAAAAACAGAGATGTGCCTTGAAAGTTGGTAAGTAGCTCCATTCTCTCTTGGATCACTCATCAAGTTGTCACAGATCCCATTGATGATAGTCCAACTGAGTCAGAGGATGATGAAGCTTTTGTGGCATCTCTTCTGAAAATTGGTCCACTGGCACCAGTTGCATCTACCTCTCACAACAAGGTGAATATATGCACACTATATGCATGTTGCACATAGCCTTTCTTGTCCATTTACAGGAAAATCAACCCAAAAAAGCACACTACAAGTATGAGAAGCCCATTAGCACCTGTGGTGGAAAGTAGCATTTCCTCTGGTTAAAATCATGCCATAAGTAGCCCTTATTCTAGTCAAATCAATCTTGTTTTAAGATCATGCCATTTTGAAAGCATGGCCTTTGTACGGTGTATAGCAACTCAGATGTAATACAGCCTCATTAGCAGTTCAGAATGCACTATTTTTTCAATGAGTTTATTGCACATTGTAATCAACCAACTAGTCTCTATCTACATCACCATTGTCCTTGTGTGCCCCTCCTTTCTCATTGACCAAAAAATAAGAGACACTCAATCCTGGCTTCTCCACAACAAAATAACATTCTTGAGGGTCTCCATTTGGCAGGCACTGTGTTATTGGAAGCATGACAACAATGCTGATGATGCCACAGACATTCATAACTAAAACACCATTGGTTGCTTTGCATATTGGAAGTGTCAAGAATGACACATTGAGAATAGGTTTGTCTGGCCACAAGAAAGCATGTATGAGAGCAACATTTGTAAAATCTAAAATCTCATTCCTATTGCCAACAGCAAGTCTTGTAAATAAACAACTTTGCCAAACAGTATAGTATCAAGGAGCTTGAACTAAAAGAATCAATATTACAATGAAATACCTGCAAAAAAGTGTGATTATCTTGATTATATGAGCAATTTGTAACTTGTCAGGGGATTTGAGTTGCTCTCACCATGTGCTGTGAACAATTTGACCATTTGATAATAGTAGTCATGTCCATCATCTGATTTTAGAAATTGGGTTCAGATGATCCAGAAACTCAGCAATAGCACCCATTGTGCCATGAGAGGGATTGACAAAATGCTTGTTGGACTTGCAAAGGAGAGCATACCCATCACCAAGGTCAACTGCACTAGGAGAAAGGGCAGAGTGGGTGTCATCAAGGTCCAGTAGAGCGGTGAGCAGAGTGTTCACATGAGCACATCAAACACCTTCATTTGCGAAGTTTACAAGATAATTGAAAGGTGTTACAATCCTGTCAAGGCAGACGCAGTACGACAATGATCAGCAACACTGCCTCTAGCAACAAAAGGAAAAAGGGGGAGAATAAAGAGGGAAGGTAACCGGAGGTGAAGAAAGGGAAGAGGGAACTCTCAGTGGTGATGATCCTTCACTAAGGATTCAGGGGACTAGACTCCAGTAGGATTATATCAAGTATGGCGACTCAACGGTTGACCTTACTTCCTAAGTACACAGTTACCAACAATGGTACACCGGGTGAGGTTGGAATACTGTCTAGGAGCGAACTCAGGTCTGACTAGGTCAAAGATGAAGAGATTAGAACTGGGGAGTTTGTATCTCTCGTCGCTGTATTTATACTAGCTATGTACACACACGGACCATAAGGGTCTAGGATAAGCATGCGAGAGCGAGTACTAAATATGATCAGAAGATAAATAAGAATGGAAGAGAAGCAACAGAGATGAAAGGGAGTGTGGATGTGGGAGTACACGTGTAAGCAGCATGGGTAAGAAGAGAAGGAGTGTAATGGAAGATCAGATCAGGGGAAATGGAAGATGGATCGGGAGATCCAGATCTAGATCCGATCGGGGAAATTACATAAGAAGATCACATTAGGATCGAGTGAAAGGTGAAAGGAAAGGCAAGATCATAACAGAAGGTTGTTGTATCTCCTGCTTAAGGCTTCCAATGGTCCACTTGATAGTCCATTGGGCAGTACATATATACTTGGACCCTTCTGAAGAGTTTCCAGACCAAGGTGAACCACCTGATGTATACATGAACAGATAAAGTGGAGCTGGTCATTATGACATTGGTAATATACTGTATTTCTTCAAACTTGCATTCCCATGAAGCAAGAAGAATGCAGGCCTCAAGAATTTCCTCATGTTTGATCTCATGTTGGAACAGTATTCAGAAGCCTCAAATGAGCTTGCAAAAGTTCATCCAATATGGGTCAGCAAGGACATTGTGAAGTAAACCAGGAGCAAGACCAAATATATAAACAAGAAACTCCCATGTCTTGTAGTTGGTGTTAATTTTTTCTGCTATATTGCAAGGTTTCATGTTGAATGATCCTGGAATATAAGTCCTGGCTTGCTCAACCGCACAACCATAAGCCTGCCAATGGTGTTCATCTCATAAAATAGCCCAGTCCCATGTTGTGATATTGTTGCTGTCCATGCATTGTAGGGTCCCTCACCAAAGTGATATTAGGAGATTGCTCAAATTTGCAGTGAGATGCATGATGTCCATCATCATGTTGAAGGGAACACCAAGTGAGTGGGCAGAATCAAGTCCAAGGATAAGAAGGGGCTTTGAAATATCCATTTCAGTCTGACAGAGTTCATATTGACATTGATTAGGTGATGACATGATGTGGAAAAGGTTTCTTGTGTACTCTTGGCTGCCTGCATGGGAAATCTCAAATGATGATACATATATCAGGAAAGTTACTATCATTTTGGACATTATCCAGATGCAAAAGAGCAGGGTAGTAGTGGGAACATGAGTTCTTATGTTGACCTTGGATACCACAGTAGAGTTGGCATCCATTCTTGCTGCAATGACCAACAAGGCCATCCCAATGTACTAGACCAGGTCCATCAGTGGTTGTAAAGAGTAAATATAAGTTGAACTGAAATGTATTGTTATGAGACACATCCCAGATCTGGAGTCCCTCTTTTTGAAGTGACAATAAGTGATGTAATGCAACAACCATGAATGAATCAATATTCTTGGGTTTATTCAGCCCTGGAATGAAGCCACTGGGGAGGACATGTACAGTAGTTTGTGATATTTCCAGTTGGGCAACAGGTTGAGAATAAGCCAGATATACAGCCAATAGTCCAAATTTTTGTCCTCATAGAGTTGGGCACTGTCAATGGAAGCCATTAGGACAATGTTGTTTTGTCCAATATTGCCTGCAAGACATGCACCCAGGTAATCCTAGCCTATGCTGATGTCATCAATGGTCATGATTTTTTGTCTGCTCATACTCATGAAAGATCTGCTGCATCTGCTCATACAGATGTCTCATTGCCTGCACACTTTCTGGATCATGATAGAGTGCTTGAAGTTGGGGTCCTAGAGGAAGCATAGTGAATGTCTTCACAGGGACCTTCAACTGACCTCAACTGGCCTCTAGTCTCTTCTCATTCCACTGGGAGGTATTGCAAATTGGACAGACCATAAGTTCTTCAAATGGTCCTGTAAAGCTGATGCACAATTGTGGGCACATATCATGCTGAATGGGGTCAATTCCAGTATATTTTTGCAGAAGTTCTTTGACTGCACCAAACCTGAGACAGTCAGCAATACCTGGCACATCTGAAAAGTTACATTGTGTGGATTTGATGACTCATTCATAGGTGGTTTGAGATGTGTGTCGAGTGCAATGTAGGTTGAAATGCTATGCTGAACATTGGAATTATCAATTCAAATGGGAGCCTGAGGAGGATTGTGGAGTTGATTGAGCATCATATCTGTCATTTTAGCAATTGGATCTTTGAATGTCACATCCCTGACAACACTTATGAATTTCAACACTTGTTGAAGCTTTGGAAGGCTGGTGACCTGTGAAAGGTTATCAAGGTTGATGACAGGGGAAAGTCTTTGATTCTAGTCAATGTGGGGTTGAGTGGGAGCATTCTGGACAGGCTGTTGAACAGGATCTTGAGCAAGCTGTCCAGGAGCATCTGCTGGATCATCTTGTTCATCTACAGGACTGTTCTGGGCAGGCTGTTGAGCAGGATCTTTGGAAAGCTATCCAGGATGGTGTGCTGGATCATCTCATTTGTCTAGAGCTGCTGGGGGAGTGGGAGAGTGTGAAGGAGTGGGGTGGCATAAGTCTTTGAGTGGCAGAGAATCCCATCATAGTGGTGAATGAGTGGGGGATATAAGAAGATTGAAAAAAGGGGAGAAGTGTTCTAAAGGAGGAGAGGCCTCTTGTGTGGACTCTTCAGTTTGCTGTGTATAGTTGTGAGCATGTTGGATGAAAATTGCAATGGAACTGGAAGACTCAGACTCACTGAAGCATTCAAATCCATATTATGGTGGGTGCATGAACACTTTCATTTGCCAAGAGAGACCTGCAAGTTGGAATCTTCACAAGCCTTTTTCACCAGTGCTTGAAGTGCCACAGTTTGTCAAGCACTAGGACAGATAACCCTGCTTGGACCAGCTTAATTGGCAGGTTGATCTGTGGAGGTATCCAAGGATTGTCAGCTTGAGAGAACCAAGGAAGCAGAATCGACAGATGCTGCTTTGACAGCCAAAATCTCATGGTACTTGTTTTGGTCTGCCTCAGCCAAGTGACAGTAGAATGTTGCCTTGGAAATAACATGAGGCTTCCCTTTGCAGCACTGATGACAGATGCAGACCCATAACTTTGAGATGGGCCAGTCAGATGAGCTGCCAGTGGATGATATTGAATATCTAAGTACTGTAGGTAGTCAGTACTAGTGATAGGTGGCTCTAATAATAGTGTACTCACCTCAGTGGTTGGGAAACCAGCTGAGGTGTAACTAGGTACTACAACTGAAAGTACTAGTGTAGCTTATGTAAGCTATTCTCATGTTTGTAAACTCCAACAGATGAAGCTGGGTCCATTCAGGATTCGATATGGGAGGGAGGAAAGCAATATGATTACAGCAATACATGGTCACATTATGCCAGTAGCATGTGTTCCCAGCATATGTTATCGATATCGATTGTATCGATTGATGCATGCAGACACTGTGCTGTGCTGTTATTTGCATCGACATACACACAACACTAGGTACATCATATAGATTACATTACAATTTACTATTGCAATACATGCATTGTACAGAAAAAAATCAGAACTGATCATGTGGCGGTGTGCGAGTTCATATGGGACAATCTATGACTCTACCGGGTCATACCCAGTTCTCACTGGGAGATCTGAGCTCGGACCGGAACCACTGGCACGATGGTTTTACACACGATCTCCACACGACGGACCACGACTTGTAGGCTTGGGTCCGCCGCATGGCGACATTTAGATAACACGCAATACGATACCAAAACAAACAGCATGTCCTTCATGGTCTATATCGACACGTCAAATTCTTGTTCCAATCCTCGGACCCGACCCCTTCTTTAACGACGAACAACTGATATGGATCATACTTGTCCTTGATGCTCTTCAACGTCGAGTAATGTGCGCCAAAAAATGTTTGCTGCCAATCAACCTCGAACGCAGACGCCTATTCGAGCATTCGCGATAGTACGGATGTCAGTAAACCACGTACTCAGCCAGATGTGCAACAGTGACGGACCTCGTTCAAATAGGCACCGTCGTTGGGTGTCGCATCATACATCGCCTGGATCCATCCTTTAAGTTGCTGGAGCAAGCCCTGGATCTCCGTCGACGACGTGTTCTCACTCCAATCTACCTGGTACACCGCCTCGACGACCGCATTTCGCCATGCAGGATTCAATCCGGCAGAATCAGCGCTAAACTGGCTCACTCTGCCGCCAGCGACAGTGCTGCGTAGATCACCATCAGCCATCCCAAGAGAGAGAGAGTACGAACAGAACGCACTTGAAACTTGCATTACTGTCAATGAGCACCTGCGCGACTTGGCTGTAATTATTCGTAATTGTGTCCCTCGACAGGAGGCGAGACGAGATCGCCAAGTATTTACCGTTCTCCACTCCACTATCAAACAAAATTTGATAAAGCAGATCGTACGAAGACGAATAATAAGTCGTTCCGCTCGCGGACACGACACCATAAGGGGCCAAGGACTGCGTAAACTTTAGCCACGCCTGTGTCGTCGTTGTGACAGTCTCGTTGGTCATATTCGGCGCCGCATAGGCGAAATAGACTTGTTGACTAGATATGCCGCCGTATCCACCCCAACCGTCATCCGTAAATTGGGTTTGGTAGCGTAAAAGCCCTTCGACCAGTTCTGGTAGTGCGGAGGAATTGGTGATATTTGCCTGCCAGCTGAAGAGCTGGACTGGCACCACAGGGTATGTGCGGTACGTGACCGAGGTCACGATTCCATACGTGTTCCCACCGCCGCCGCGCAAGGCCCAGAAGAGATCCAGATTCTGATACTCATTCGTGGTCAAGTATTCGCCTGTAGAAAGCACGACAGATATTTCCAAAGCGTTGTCGACGCCTTCATAGGATGATCAGCTTGGTACTCAGTAGGATCGTCAGCGAGAACATTACCAAGACCATAGCTGGGCGACAGGAGAGAATGACCTCCGCCCGTCAACCATCCACCAGCAGCACCAAGAGAGCCACCCACAGCGACGCCACCAACGATCAGACGCCCATATTCGTTCACCGCAGCATACGCTTCATACCACTGCACGCCGGCACCGAGCGTTACAGCTATACAAACAAACAAGTACATCAACGAACAAAATCCAAGATACCTCTCAAACCAACCAACCGACCTTGAAAAGTCTCGTTCCCCGAGGCACCCTGTGGCACGAACGCAGCGTCGTATGTGATGTTCTTCATATTATGGGTCCACACCACAAACGAACCCCGTGCCGCACTACGCCCGATGTAATCATGGCTACATCCCAAATTGCCGTCAGATATGAGTCATACATGCGCGATGCGCCTTTCACCCGCACCCGCGTACGACGAACTTACCCTGTGTTCTTGACGATAAGCTTTAAGCGATATTGGACCGCGAACTTCACTGCAGCTTGTATGTCCTCCACCGAACGTGCATCCACACCCATCACAGGCACCTGGCCCTGCCCACACGTCCCTGTGATACTCGTATTCATAAAACACGAGTCGATCGTCCCGTTCTGAAACATGAACGTCTCGTAATTGGCCGACGACATCGAACCGGGGTGTGATGCGCGCCAGTTGCCGTCGTACCAGTTCGTGATGACGTCAGTACAGTTCCCGGATGGGTCTGAAAGAGGGTAGCATGCAGAGGCGGTGGGGAGAGGATAGATGAGTGGTTGGGAGAGTTGCGATTGGAGTTGGGAGAAGGTGGCGGCGGAGGGCCAGCAGGGTTGGTCGTTGGTGCAGAGACAGCCTGAGGATGAGATGATATTGTTAGCTCGAGAGGTCGGGACAAGGCCTGCGAGGGTCCCGAGGAGCACGATCGCAGTGAGCGTTCTCATGTCTGTTCGTAATAGGGAAGGTCTGGGAGAGTGCGCTTCTTAGAGGGGTAGGTAGTGAAATTTATACCCCAAGGTAACCCTGAAGGACGCCGTCATGATCATCATGCACTTCCTGGGGTATTACTGCGCGTTGCTCGTTCGAATCAGAAGATCATCTGCTGCGCATGCACACCGCCCAGGAAGATGACGTCGAGTGCCACATCCCGACTGTCAGACACTGGAAGTCACCAAGATAGATGCTGCACTCCACAGTGTGCTGCTCTGTAATCAGGGAACATGCGTTTGGTCAGCTTCGGTTGATATAATAGTACGCAGCGGCATCACGACGACCACTCTAGCCTTGTAACCACTTTTATGACATAGCAAATGTAATCAATGTCACACAATATTGTGGTTCTGAGCAAGACCGTATAACAGATTATAACACCATCCGAATACCTTGACCAAACAATGACGGCCAGATGATTATTGGTACAGTTAGCGAGACGCAGTTGTGCTCTTTGGCGTTCGAAGTGGGGGCAGTGAAGGAGGAAGTGGGTGACTGTTTCGTCACGGTCGGGGCAGTGCGGGCATGACGGGTTGTTTGTTTTGGATTGCTCGAATTAATTGGACACTGCCCTCGAATATTAACGTTCGCGTGCGTAGACTTCCTCGGTGACCGTTGAGTGAATATGTCAGCGAGCTCAATGATGGATTAGCTTATCAAGACTACTACTAGTGCTGTAAGGTAACACGATCTCGTGCGCATACTCACGAGTCATCACTGTGATATTCAGATGTATTACATCGAATTAGCTGGATGAATGCGGCCCATCCCCGGTATCTGAACCACCACACAACCACTTTGGAAATGTGATCGAAAGGGTCATCTTCCCTGATCTTCGCTGATGTGATTCACTGTGAGTCTTACAACATATGCACAAAGATAGTACGCGCACCATCATATGGACCCCCGCAGGCTCAGATGGATCATCCACTTGTTCCAGCTAGTCGAAGATGAGTTATCATGACATGGCACATGATAACCAGAAAAAGACGCACTGGGCCTGCTTCCTGTGGATCTGCAGCACCTTGTCCACTGTGAGATGCATCTTGGGTCGGACCGGTGGGCTCGGCAGCCTTGGCAAACGATTTATGCTTCAAAATCTAATGAGTCTCTGCATACAACTTCGAGGAACAACAAACCTGTTGTCTTTTTCCCTTGGACGTTCGCTAAGATGATATATTAGACACAACCCATCCGGCAAAGAAGAGCACTCACTCGCTTTTTTTGGGCTGCAGCGAACCTCGAAGGTCTGTCATTTGTGACGTCCACTCTTGCTGGTGAGTGGGAAGGAGATCGACGATCGGTGGACTGACGCAGCTCCATGGGAAGGTGATCGGGCTGATGCGAAGCCGAGACCTTGTCGCTCTTCCTTATCCTCCTCGGTAGCAACCCTTTGAGCTTCGAAATGCCCAGAGAGAACTTGGCAGTATCGGGATTTTCCTGTGGCCGCGCCTCTGCAGGGACCTCGTCCTCTCGAGAATGGGTAGAGGATGTCGAGGAAGGTGCCTCCGGCAACGTCAACACAGAGGGAAGAGAAAATGTAGTGATTACCAACCTCACCAAAGTCGAATTGAGGGGCGGGCGTGCTCGATGGCACCTCGGTCTATGCCATTGTAAGAACTCGCTTTGAAGGAGAAACGAACAAACTCATACATCAAGGGGTTCAATATCACCATCTTTGCTCTGACTCTTGGGCTCGAGTGGACTGGATTTCCCAGGCTCTTCCTGG
>JBBPQN010000545.1:0-14666 GCA_038092575.1 Boletus subluridellus
CGCCATTGCGTTCGAGAGAGGGATCTTTGCGATGCAAGCAACCATCTCATCTCGTGTTGGCTCATCTCTCGAGGGTCTGATGTCCCTACGAGAATCATCTCAGGACGAAACTGAACAAGACAACCTCGGAATATTTTGGTTATATCATGACAACTCGGCGAGCTCATTTCTAGATAGGTTCAACACATGAACGGTTTCTCTGGGCATTTCGCTGCCCTGGTTACGGGGAAGGAGGGGACGGACGGTGGGTGTGGCCCTCGAGGATGTATACCCGGGTGGTGGATTTGAGATCGTGCATGACGAAGGCGCCTTCAGCGGTGCCGACGACGAAACGTTGGTTGCGGGTGAAAGTTGACAGTGAGGAAGCTTTCCAGAGGGGGGGAAGTCGGGTTTGGTTTGTGGGTGGGTGAAAGGACGAGGGGACATGGACAAAGGGAGGAAGGGACGCTTTGACGACGTGTCCAATGATTAATGATTTCTGGCGCGGTGTCGAGCACGGCGTCTCGGCTCGACGTCGAGTTGGGCCCGAGAAGCTTGACCACCGCCCCCATCAATCGCGGTAGGTTCGGGTACAGTATCAGTGGTCGCTGGTCGTCATCTCGTCAGCAAACAAACGCGCGCGCAAACGCAACCCCAACCTCAACGCAAATCAACCTTGCGTATCAAAAAAGCCATCAAGTTCATCAGCTCTTCCGCTCCGCCACCGATCTCTAACTCGTGAGAGGACATACCGTCTACTTCGTTGCGCATTATATCGGAAACCTCGGCGAAACCATCGGCCTGCTGGTCACTCAGCGGTCTAAGCCATGCAGGATGGATGTTGTAAGGGTCCCCAACGTGAAGCTCAAACAATGAATAACGTGCAAACTTCCTGGTTTGAAAAGTCCACCACAACAGCCGGCGCACGACAGCGTGTGATGCTCAAGATTGAGCCAACCTCCCAACCGATGTCAAAGGTAACCAAAAAATACGTACACCACGACTCCTTGGTGTCGTCGTGAACGCCGAACAAGGCGAGGCCATCAAAGACGGTGAGGGGACGATGGGTGTCAAGAGGTAGAGTGAGAGGCGACATACGGTCGTGGATACCCAGAGCTGAGAAGCGGGTGCATGGACATTCGCTATCTCCTCCATCTTGACGTAAAATCCCCTGGCGGCGGTCACTTCTGATCTTGTGCGGGATAAGAGGTACTTTACCTTGGATCCGTTGAGCAGATACATGTACTATGATGGAGTGTGGCATGTCATGAAACGGGCGACGACTTGTCGGCCAGCGCAGATAGTTGTCCGTATCCATTGATGTGTTTCGTGACGCCACTAACGCAGTTTCATTGCCTTGAAAACACAGCCTAGGTATGAGCAAGCGGCGCAAATACGAGGTGATAGAGCGGCTGCGCACAGGTCTATATCAAGGGATACACAATGCGAAAAAGGCACACACGGATCACAGCTTGTTTGTTGGCTCTCTCCATTGCTCTGCTACGTTGTGTCGCTGATGACCACGTCTACAATGAGCGGTGCGTACTGACAGGATGGAGCTGCGTTGATGCTGACAGTTGGATAAGGCCGTTCCCTGCTCATCGAAATCGACGGTTGTCCCGCAATATGGGCAGTGGCATTCACCGCGAATGGCGAGTATCTCGTGAGCGGCGGTGAAGACGAGGTTCGAGTGTGGCGAACGAAAGACGGCAGACAAATGGCAACAATGGAAATGAGACATATCTGGTGTCTCGCAGTCTCGAAGGATGGCAGATGGATCGCAGCAAGGACGGCTTTCGGCGAAGTGTTTGTCTGGGACGCAAAAACATACAAAAAAGCCTTCTCGCCCAATACTGATCACATCAACAACGGAGTCGATTTCTCCCCCGACTCGACTCGACTCCTCATTGCATCAGATAACGGCAGAGTTACCGTCTGGGACATCGCAACTCGCAAACAAGTGGTTAGTCCACTCCGCCATAGCGATTCAGTGATCGCAGCGAAATACTCGCCGCAAGGTGATCGAATTGCGACAGCCGCTCAGAATTCCGTTCGAGTTTATGACAGCAACGATGGCCGCTTGCTCATGGACATCCCAATAACAGTAACTCCGTCGTACAACACTGGTCTCCTCTGGTCAAATGATCAGCTCTTCGTCGTATCTGACGGTAAAATTAAGCAAGTTGAAGCATCCACTGGGTCAGCAGTCTCGGAATGGCGAGCCACAAATACCAACGACTTCTCCTGCATTGCCCTGCCGCAACATGGAAGTTTCATTGCATACTCTTCACATCGTACCGTCACGTTCTGGGACACGTCGACACACACACAGCTCGGTCTCATCCAACACAATCACTTCATACGTTCAATCGCCCTCTCTTCGGATGACCGGTTTCTCGCAATTGGTGGACTGGACGGGAAAATTACCATCAAAAGCCTGTCCTGCATCACTGTAAGTATCGTGCATTGATGGATCACGGCGTGTCTGAACACCTTTACTGCCAATCCTCTTTGTTCGGATTTTCTCATAGGAATCAATCCCAGTATCTCGTCCACATCCCCCATTCAAGAAACTGGAAACTTATGATGTCCGTGGTGAGGGTGACGACGTCATGCTGATGATGTTCATCTGTTGATCTTGTCTCGCAGAGCGTTCTCGCCAGTGCGTCGACCCAGCACAGACGAAAACAATCATTCGCGCGGCCATTGAGAATACCATTCGTGAATCCCCACTAGTCCTCATCAACACCGACTCCGGCCGTCTTCTCGACAGGGCCGGGCAAGCATCCTCATTCGAATCGCAACCAATCTTTGCGGAGCTGGTCTCCTCTATGACCACACACATCGATCATACCCGTATCGAACAAGAGGTCACAAAGTACTACCGTTATGCCACGTTTTCGCACAAGTGGGAAGTCAATGAACCTCTGTTCGAAAAGGTCATACGCATTGTTGTGTACGATCTCGAGGAGTCTCCCACTCATGACAAGTTACAAATGTTCTGCAAAATCGTGCGGGATGCTGGGTTGCATTGGGCATGGAGCGATACGTGCTGTATCAATAAAGGAGATCACGTCGTACTTCAAGAAGCCCTGGTTGCCATGTTCAAGTGGTACCAGGGTTCTGCCGTGACAATTGTTTTCCTCCGTGGCGTTCGGTCTCCGTCGCGGCGCGGCAATCTTATGAGGAGCATTTGGAACACTCGGGCCTGGACATTCCAGGAATATCATGCCTCCAAGGTGGTCCGATTCTACACCGAGGACTGGACTCCGTACCTGAACCTCGATATTTACAACCACAAGGAGTCGCCCGAGATCATCTCGGAGATGGAGGAGGCAACTGGTATCTCGGCGCAATCCTTGATGGTACTCCGACCGGGTTTGGACTACATACGCAACAAGCTTCGCCTGGCTTCCAGACGCAAAACGACACGGGTTGAGGATGCAGCCTACTCGTTACTTGGAATATTCTCTGTCTCGTTGCCAGTTGTGTATGGTGAGGGGGATAAGGCACTTGGGCGACTATTGGCACAGCTACTCACGAGCTCTGGAGACACGAGTATCCTTGCATGGACAGGGAAATCTGGCGACTTCAACAGCTGCCTCCCGATCAGTATCACTGCGTTCAACCAGTTGCCTACAACACATATTCCGCTGGCCATCACAGGTACTGAAATGGACATGATCACTGCTGGATTACGTGCCTCGTCACTCAGTCTCACCTTGGTTATGAAATTGTATGACCAACTCAATGAACTCCCTGTACCATTGTTTGCAGGACAACGGATGAAGCTTCCATGTATCATCTTCAAACTCGGGCCTCTATCGACTTCTCGCAGCAGGTTTGAACATGTTTTCCATTCACAAACAGCTGCACTCGGGATTGTGGAGATCAGGGCCAAAGAGGATCTCTCTCAATTGGATTCACTATACCTCATCCACCCTTGGATTGACTATCTCCTCAACCGACAGCCTGCCGGGAGCGTAACAGATGCGATAGGTGGGGGGAACATGGATGACCAGTTTTCTTTGATTGGCGACTCGGAGTTGCTGTCGCCTCCTGGCTATTCTAATATCACATTAGCAAACCTGCAAACACGAGTGGTACGGTTCGCTACTCTCCTCGGGCGGCCATTTGGCGGACGGCCCACCACAACCCCTCGAGATGCGGCATCTCTCCGCCCCCCTTCCTCTGTGTCGCAGAGGGACAAGCAGATGCAAGCCCTCCGACTCATCGCTCGACTGAGACAACCGTTCGGTGCACTTCTTCTTACACCGAACCTTGGAAATGTGGCGGCATACAGGAGGGTCGCTGCGGAGAATCTGATTACGGTCCAGGTGGAGGAGATCACGCCGAGGATGTTGAATAAGCTGGTAGACTCTGTACGCATCCTGGACGTGCTTTAACGACTTTGCACTACTTATACGATTACACGAGACCCACCTACTCCGTACACGTGGCTCTTGTGACCCTTCTTTGTCTCGTCAATCCCCCTTAGATCCTTTTTGTAACTTTATTCAACATCTTAAACCAAGTCCCAGTCCCACTCTGCGTTGCCAACGCCACACCACCGATCTCTGTACCCGTGATCGACCCCGTCGTTGTATTCACAGGCATAATCGCAAAATCAGCCGAACAATTACCATATTGATCAGCTTGCTCGTCGTAAACCGGAGCGTGCTGAGCGTCCATTCACTAGAAAAAGAGAGGGAGGGAGAGAGGAAGTACATCGGTCGCCAACGCCGCATTCAACACCGAGAACTTGGTCAGTAAATCCCGTATCTCGGCCCACTTCGCTTTCGACCTTCCTCGGTCATGGTCACGCTTCTCCCGCTCCCGTCTGGATTTCGAACAAACACGTGCGTGAACGAAATCGGCCTGGATTATGCGTGTTCAGGTTGAAAAGGCCACTGCAGCAGCCGACGCACAACAGTCAAACGAGGTCAATGCTAACTCAAAAACCCTCGAAGGCCGCGTCTCCGCGGTATACGGACATGAGTAGTTCGGCGACCGTGAATCGTATCAAGGGTACTGAGGAAAAGCAAATAAGTGGATATCTGCTAACTTGCCCGGATCGCGACGCAGAAGCACATGAAATGGACGAGAGGCCCATGGTGGCCGCCTCTGATGTGTGGGAGGAGATCTGCTATTTCTTGGATTCGTTGAGTAGATATTGTGCCATGATGAAGTGTGGCGCGTCGTGAAAGGGGTGATGACTTGTCAGTCATGCAAGTAGTTGTTCGTACTTATCCACTGGCGTATCCTTCGTGATTCGGTGCTTCCATTCCTCGTTGGAAACAGGTAATCCGGGTGTGAGCAAGCGCCGACTCAAACATGGTGATTGACCACGTGTGCACTAGTCTAGATCAAGTGAGGGCAACGTGCATAATTGCGAAAAAAGGCATACACGGACCACAGCTTGTTCGTCGACTGTCTCCTTTGCTCTGCTACGTTGTGTCGCTGACGACCACGTCTACGATGACCGGTGCGTAGTGGCAAGATGGAGCTGCGTTGATGCTGACCGATAGACAAGACTACTCACCACTCACCGAAATCGACAGCGGTGATGAAGTGATTGCTGTGATATTCTCAGCGAACGGCAAGTATCTCGTGAGCGGCCATGAAGACCGGGTTGAAGTGTGGGGAGTGGAAGACGGCACCAAACAGGCATCAATGCCAGCGGAGTTCACTACCTGGTGTCTCGCTGTGTCAAAGGATGGCAGATGGATCGCAGCAGGGACATTCAATGGCAACGTGTTTGCATGGGACGCAGAGACATACAAACGAGTCTTCTCATTCAACGGCTACTCGCGCGAGGGTGGCGGTGACATCACCGGAGTCGATTTCTCGCCCGACTCGACTCAGCTCCTCGTTGCATCGGCCGACGGCACAGCTACCATCTGGCATGTCGCAACTCGCAAACGACTTGTCCATCAACTCCGCCACCGGAATGCGGTGGAGGGAGCGAAATACTCGCCGCAAGGTGATCGAATTGCGACAGCTACTGCGGATTCAATTCGGGTCTACGACAGCATCAATGGCCGCTTGCTCGTGGATATCGAAGTAAAAGCAACCATCGGGTTTAACACTGGTCTCGTCTGGTCAAATGATCAGCTCTTCATCGCATCTGACGGTAAAATCAAGCAAGTCGAAGCATCCACAGGGTCGGCAATCACGGAGTGGCCAGTTCCCGATACCAACCGAACCCCGTGCATTGCGCTGCCGCAACATGGGGAATTCCTCACATACTCCGTAAACCGTACGGTCACGTTTTGGAACATGTCGACACACACCCAGCTCGGTCTCATCCAATACGCACAATCCATAGGTTCAATCGCACTCTCTCCAGACGACCGGTTTATTGCAATTGGTGGAGATGGCGGAAAAATTACTATCGAAAGTCTATCCCGCATCACTGTGAGTATTGTGCATTGATGGATGACGGCGTGTCTGAATACCTGTGCTGGGCAATCCACCTTGCTTCAATTGGATTACCTCACAGGAATCAATCCCATTGTCTCGTCTACGCCCCCCATTCCAGAAACCAGAAATTCATGATGTATGTGGTGAGGGTGACGACCGTCTACACCTCACATCCAAGAAATCAGCAATTCATATCAATGCCGCACTCCATTCGTGGCACCACGATCAACCCGCGAACGCGGATGCATTATTGGGGGAACCAATCCCTCATTCTCGAAATCCAAGTTACCATGTACCTGCTAGTCGAGATCTCGTCCGAGCTCATTCACGGCCGCGGGATGCAGCGGTCGGCGGTGCCAAAAAGGTTCGCTTCGTCGAAGGAGCACAGTCGCTTGACCCAGACGTTCGTGGTGAGGGTCGTCTACACCCCACATCCAAGAAACCAGCGATTCATATCGACGCCACACTCCATTCGTGGCACCACGATCAACCCGCGAACGCGGATGCATTATTGATGGAACCAATCGCCCATTCCCGAAATCTAAGTCATCATGTACCCACTAGTCGAGACCTCGTCCGAGCCCATTCACGGCCGCGGGACGCGGCGGTCGGCAGTGCCAAAAAGGTTCGCTTCGTTGAGGGAACACAGTCATCCGACCCAGACGTTCGTGGTGAGGGTGACGACGTCGTGCTGATGTTCGTCTGTTGATCTTGTCTCGTAGGGCATCCTCGCCGGTACGTCAACCAAGTACAGACGAAAGCGGTGATCCGCGCGGCCATTGAGAATACCATTCGTGAATCCCCGCTAGTCCTCATTAACACCCACTCCGGACGTCTTCTCGACAAGGCAGGGCAAGCATCCTCATTCGAGTCGCAACCAATTTTTGCGGAGTTGGTCTCCTCCATGGCCACACACATCGACCATGCCCGTATCGAACAAGAGGTCGCGGAGTACTACCGTTATGCCACGTTTTCGCACAAGTGGGAAGTCAATGAACCTCTTTTCGAAAAGGTTATACACATTGCTGTGTACGATCTCGAGGAGTCTCCCACTCATGACAAGTTACAAATGTTCTGCAAATTCGTACGGGATGCCGGGTTGCATTGGGCATGGAGCGATACGTGCTGTATCAATAAAGGAGATCACGTCGTACTTCAAGAAGCCCTGGTTGCCATGTTCAAGTGGTACCAGGGTTCTACCCTGACAATGGTTTTCCTCCGTGGCGTTCGGTCTTCGTCGCGGCGCGGTGCTCTTGTGAGGAACATTTGGAACACTCGGGCCTGGACATTCCAGGAATATCATGCCTCCAAGGTGGTCCAATTCTACACTGAGGACTGGACTCCATACCTGAACCTCGATATTTTCAACCACAAGGAGTCACCCGAGATCATCTCGGAGATGGAGGAGGCAACTGGTATCTCGGCGCAATCCTTGATGGCACTCCGACCAGGTTTGAATGACATACGCGACAAGCTTCGTCTGGCTTCCACACGCCAAACGACACGGGTCGAGGATGCAGCTTACTCATTACTTGGAGTATTTTCTGTTTCCTTGCCAGTTGTGTATGGTGAGGGGGACAAGGCAGTGGGGCGATTATTAGCACAGCTACTCACGAGCTCTGGAGACACAAGCATCCTTGCATGGACAGGGAAATCTGGCGGCTTCAACAGCTGTCTCCCAGTTGGTATCACTGTGTTCAAGCAGTTGCCAACAACACACATTCCACTGGCTGTCACAGGTACTGAATTGGATACGATCACTGCCGGATTTGATGCCTCACCATCCAATCTCACTCTGGTTATGAAATTGTATGACCAACTCAATGAGCTCCCTGTACCACTGTTTGTAGGACAACGGATGAAGCTCCCATGTATCATTTTCAAACTCGGGCCTCTATCAGCTTCTCGAAGCAGTCCCAAACATGTTTTCCGTGCACAAACAACTGCACTCGGGATTGTGGAGATCAGGACCAAACAGAATCTCTCTCGATTGGACTCACTATACCTTATCCACCCTTGGATTGATTATCTCCTTGACCAACAACCCATCAAGAGTGTAACAGATACAATACGCGGAGAGGACATGGATGTCCGGTCTCCTTCGATCAGCGAGTTGCCATCAATATCTGGCCTTTCCGATATCCCCTTGGTAACCCTGCAACGACAAGCGGCGCTCGCCGCTCTCCTCGAGCGGCCATTGGGCGGACGGCCCACCACAACCTATGAAGATGTGGCATCTCTCCGCACCCCTTCGTCCGTATCGTCGACAGACAAGCAGATGCGAGCCCTCCGACTCGTCGCTCGACTGACACGACCGTTCGGTGCGCTGTTGCTCACACCGGACCTCGGAAACGTGACAGCATACAGGAGGGTCGCCGCGGATAGTCTAATCGTTGTTCAGGTGGAGGAGATCACGCCGAGAATATTGAATAAGCTGGTAAATTCTGTACGCATACTCGACGTGCTTTAACGACTTCTTTTTTTCATCACTTGCACGATTATCTATCTACTCCGTACACCTTTGAATAACCTCTGTACCGCTTTTAGAGCGTTCTACATTGTCACTGCTTTTGATAACTCGGAAATAGAATTCGCCCCATGGTTGGACTTTTGCCCTTTGTCCAAGTTGATCCGGCCACTTTGATGCTTTTTTTCGTAACCCTTTTTACGGACATCGTTGTATTTTCAGTATCGCCGATTATGAATTACGATACCTTTCTAGATGTATTCTCTTCAAGACGTCTCCTTTGATCAACCTTACAATGTCGGATCCTGGTTACATCGGGTGATGGACTCGGACGAGGAAGAAAGACCCGCCCCAACTTCTCCTCGATTTTGATGCATCATCGTCCGGACCATGGTGGCCGATAACATTCGACCCGACTTGGGCGACGCACCGGTACCTTGAATCGTCCAGTCCAACCCCGGTCCATCGTGTCCAACAAGAGTCACTCCAGACACCTGGAAAAAAGACATCAAACGGCAGGAACGCACCTAGAGCATCCCCATCATCCAAAAATGCCTGCCCCTCACAACGCCATCGGAATCCCCATCAGCACCAGCCAGGTCACAGAATATGATCCGAATCTGGAACTTCTCCACGTCCACGCCTCTCCGTCTCGCATTTACAAGGCGTTGCCCCTGTCCCGGTACCACACACTCCGGTATCGTTCCCGACGGTGGCGGGACCCCCGAAGACGTCGTCGATTGGCCGGTCGATGTCGTCGTTGCGCTCATCGTAGGCATGGTCCAGGACAAGGATCCTGCGATCGTAGGCACCACCCTAAATCCAGTCCCGGTTTCAGTTTCAGTCCCAGTGCCACTCTGCGTCGCCAACGCCACACCACCGCTCCCTGTACCCGTACCCACGATTGACCCCATCATCGTATTTGCAGGTACCGTATCGATTGGCTCGCTCGTCATAAACCCGAGCGAGTTGAGTGGTCCATCACTACAAGAGAGAGGGGGGGGAGAGGGAGCGAGTACATTGATTGTCAGCGCCACGATTCAACACCATAGAACTTGGTCAGTAATTCTCCGGTCACGGTTACGGTCCTCCTGCCCCTGTCCAGATCTCGATGAAGCACGTGCGTGAACAAATAGGCCTGGACTGCGCGCGTTCAGGTTGAAAAAACCACCGCAGCAGCTGACGCACGACAGTGGGTGATCTCAAGGCAACCTCCCAACCGAGGTCAATGCTAATCCCAAACCCTGAACGTCGCGTCCTCCTAGGTGTCGTCGTGGACGCTGAACGAGGCGAGGTCATCGAAGACGGTGTGGGGATAGTGGGCGTCAAGAGGGAGAGTCAGAGATGGTATACGGATGTGAAACCTCGGCGACCGTGAATCGTATCAAGTGTACCGAGGGGAAGCGAATAAGCAAATGCCTGCCATCTCGCCCATCGCGACGCAGAAGCCCGTGAAATGGACGAGAGGCTCATGATGGCCGCCCCTGATGTGCAGGATAAGAGTAATTCTTAGATTCGTCGAGTCGATATATGTAGCATGTTGAAGTGTGGCGCGTCGTAAAACGGGTAATGACTTGTCAGTCATGCAAATAGTTGTTTGTACATATCCACTGGCATATCTTTCGTGACGTAGTGCTTCCATGAAGGAGCGATTCATCGTTGGGAACAGGTAATCTGGGTGTGAGCAAGCGCCGAAAACACGGTGATTGAACCTGTGTGCACTGGTCTATATCAAGCAAGGGTAACGTGTATGATTGCGAAAGAGGCACGAACGGACCACAGCTTGTTCGTCGACTGTTTCCTTTACTCTGCTACGTTGTGTCGCTGACGACCACGTCTACAATGGCCGGTGCGTAGTAGCAGGATGGAGCTGCGTTGATGCTGACCGACAGACAAGACTACTTGCCGCTCATCGAAATCGACAGCGGTGATGAAGTGATTGCTGTGGCATTCTCAGCGAATAGCAAGCATCTCGTGAGTGGCCATGGAGACCTGATTCAAGTGTGGGGAGTGGCAGACGGCACAAAAAAGGCATCAATGGCAGCGGGGGATACCCGGTGTCTCGCAGTCTCGAATGAAGGCAAATGGATTGCAGCGGGGACGATCAACAACGATGTGTTGGTATGGGACGCAGAGACATATGAACGAGTCTTCTCGCTCGTGGGTCGCGACGCCAACGGAGTCGATTTCTCGCCTGACTCGACTCAACTCGTCGTTGCATTAGCCGACGGCACAGCCACCGTCTGGGATGTCGCAGCTCGCAAACGAGTCCTCGGTCCACTCCACCACGGGAATGCGGTACAGGGAGCGAAATACTCGCCGCAGGGTGATCGAATCGCGACAGCCACTCGGGATTCCGTTCGGGTCTATGACAGCAACAGTGGTCGCTTGCTCGTGGATATCGAAGTAAAAGCCACCTTCGGGCACAACGCTGGTCTCGCCTGGTCAAATGATCAGCTCTTCATCGTATCTGGGGGTCAAATCAAGCAAGTCGAAGTATCCACCGGGTCAACAGTCTCGCAATGGCCAGTTCCCGACACCAACTGGACCTCGTGCATTGCCCTGTCGCAACATAGGGAATTCATTGCATACTCTGCACACCGTACCGTCACGTTTTGGGACATGTCGACACACACCCAGCTCGGTCTCATCCAATACGCTCAATCCATAGGTTCAATCGCACTCTCTCCAGACGATCGGTTTATCGCAATTGGTGGAGAGGACGGAAAAATCACTATCGAAAGTCTATCTCGCATCACTGTGAGTATTGTGCATTGATGGATCACGGCGTGTCTGAATACCTTTGCTGCGCAATCCACTTTGTTTCAATTGGATTTCCTCACAGGAATCAATCCCATTATCTCGTCTACACCCCCCATTCCAGAAACCAGAAATTCATGACGTCCGTGGTGAGGGTGACGACGCCGTGTTGATGTCCATCTGTTCATCTTGTCTCGCAGAGCGTCCTCGCCAGTGCGTCGATCCAGCACAGACGAAAGCAATCATTCGCGCGGCCATTGAGAATACCATTCGTGAATCCCCGCCTGTCCTCATTAACACCCACTCCGGTCGTCTTCTCGACAAGGGTGGGCAAGCATCCTCATTCGAATCGCAACCAATCTTTGCGGAATTGGTCTCCTCTATGACCACACACATTGATCATGCCCGTATTGAACAAGAGGTCGCGGAGTACTACCGTTATGCCACGTTTTCGCACGAGCAGGACGACCGTGAATCCTTGTACGAAAAGGTCATACACATCGCTGTGTACAGTCTCAAGCCGTCTCCCACTCATGACAAGTTGCAAATGTTCTGCAAAATCGTGCTAGGTGCCGGGTTGCATTGGGCATGGAGCGATACATGCTGTATCAACAGAGCAGATCACGTCGTACTTCAAGAGGCCCTGGTTGCCATGTTCAAGTGGTACCAAGGTTCTACCCTGACAATTGTTTTCCTCCGTGGCGTTCGGTCTCCGTCGCAGCGCGGCGATCTTGTGAGGAGCATTTGGTACACTCGGGCCTGGGCATTGCAGGCATATCATGCCTCCAAGGTGGTCCGATTCTACACCGAGGACTGGACCCCATACCTGAACCTCGATATTTTCAACCACAAGGAGTCGCCCGAGATCGTGTCGGAGCTGGCGGAGGCAACTGGTGTCTCGGCGCAATCCTTGATGGCACTCCGACCGGGTTTGGACGGCATACGGGACAAGCTTCGTCTGGCTTCCACACGCATAGCGACACGGGTCGAGGATGTAGCCTACTCGTTGCTTGGAATGTTCTCTACTTCCTTGCCAATTATGTATGGCGAGGGGGACAAGGCACTCGGGCGACTATTGACGCAGCTACTTACAAATTCGGGAGACACAAGCATCCTTGCGTGGACGGGGAGACCTGGAAGCTTCAACAGCTGCCTCCCTGCCTATATCAGTGTGTTCAGCCAGTCACCGACAACACACATTCCACTGGCCATCACAGGTACTGAAATGGACAGGACCATTGCCAGATTTGATACCTCACCACCCGATCTCACTCTGGTTACGAAATTGTATGACCAACTCAACGAACTCCCTATACCATTGTTTGTAGGACAACAGATGAAGCTTCCATGTATCGTTTTCAAACTCGGGCCTCTATCAGTTTCTCACAGCAAGTTCGCACATGTTTTCCGTGCACAGACAGCTGCACTCGGGAGCGTGGAGATCAGGACCCTAGAGGATCTCTCTCGATTAGATTCGCTATACCTCATCCACCCTTGGATCGACTATCTCCTCGACCGACAGCCTGTCGGGAGCGTAACAGGCACAATACCTGGGGCCAACATGGATGACCAGTCTTCTTTGATTGGCGAGAAGTTGCCATCAGTCTCTGGCCTTTCCGATCCCACCACAACCTATGAAGATGTAGCATCTCTCCGTCCCCCTTTGTCTGTATCGTCGACAGACAAGCAGATGCGAGCCCTCCGACTCGTCGCTCGACTGAGACGACCGTTCGGTGCACTGTTGCTCACGCCGGACCCCGGAAACGTGGCGGCATACAGGAGGGTTTCTGCGGGGAGTATAATCACTGTTCAGGTGGAGGAGATCACGCCGAGAGTATTGAGTGAGCTGGTAGACTCTGTACGCGTACTGGACGTGCTTTGATGGCTTTTTTTTTTCATCACTTACCACGCGATGATCTATCTACTCCGTGCACGCTTTCCCCTCTGTATCGCTTTCAAAACTTTGTGCCTTTTTTTTGTAACTCTCTTTTACGAGCTCGTCGCCCTTCGGGTTCGCCGATTATGAATAACGGTATCTTTCTCTCCCGGGATGTCCTTTGATCGACCTTCGTGGACCGCGGCCGGTTGACCCAACTTGGTGACGCACTGGTACATTGAACCATCCAGTGCGACCCCGCGCCATCGTGTACAACAAAAAACTCACTCCAGACACCTGGAAAAAAGACATCAAACGGTACTAAGTCTAACGCGTCTAAAACATCTCAAACCTTCTATACTGTACATCAAGTATGCGCTACAAAAAAAGAATAAAAAATAAAAATAAAAATAAAACAATCACCCGCTCTACTACGATTCGACACCTCCTCACATCGCCATCGTAATCCCCATCAACACCGGCCAAATCACAAACACAAACTGAAACTTGAGCTTCTCCACATCCACCCCTTTCCGTCCCGCATTCGACACGCGCGGCCCCTGTCCCGGTGCCCCACTCTCCGGTATCGTTCCCGACGGCGATGGAGACCCCGAAGACGTCGTTGATGAAATTTGACCGGTCGAGGTCGTGCTCGTGCTCATCGTGGTCGTAGTCCAGGACGAGGATCCCGCGGTCGTAGGCACTGGCACCGTCCCAAACCCAGTCCCGGTTCCGGTCCCACTCTGCGTCGCCAACGCCACACCACCGCTCCCCGTACCCGCACCCGTACCCACAATCGACCCCGTCGTCGTATTCGCAGGTATAATCGCAAAATCAGCCGAAAAAACCACCGTATCGATCGGCTTGCTCGTCGTAAACCGGAGCGTGCTGAGCGGTCCATCCGAGTCACCACAAAAGAGAGAGAGAGTCCATCGATCGTCAGCGCCACCATTCAACACCACAAAAAACGTTCAATTGGTCAATCTCGTATCTCGATTTCGAGATGC
Source organism: Boletus subluridellus (assembly GCA_038092575.1). NCBI lineage: Eukaryota > Fungi > Basidiomycota > Agaricomycetes > Boletales > Boletaceae > Boletus > Boletus subluridellus. Next base: position 14,513 of record JBBPQN010000545.1, read on the forward strand.
GCGTTTTTGGGTACCGCGATGCGTGATGCCGTTCAACACCGCCATCCCGCCCGCTTCGCCTTCGACGCTTCCCCAGTCACGCTCGGTCACGCTCGAGGCTCCCGCGCCCGTCAGGCTAGATCTCGATTCCTCCTCGGAGGTGCCACCACACCAT
>JBBPQN010000546.1:0-14653 GCA_038092575.1 Boletus subluridellus
ATGTCTTCCATTGCCCTGGCGTCAGAGTTATGGGGAAGATGCAAGCCCGGAAGGTCCGTTTTCTGAGGGGCGGATTGCGTTAACCCCGATGTCCCTATCGGTCCTTTCGCGAGAGGAGCAGGTTGGCTGTCCCTGCCCTTTCCATCAAAAAACTTTGCAAACCGACTGCCTTTTGCAGCAGCAACACCTGAACTGACAGGTTCGAATGACTGAACTGTGTGACTATTCGAAAACCCCCCTGCAAGGACAGGCTCAGTAGCCAATATGTGGTCTGCGGGAAAAATGGTGCGATCACCCGTCAAGGCCAGAGGCCCGCGATGGATTGCTTCGGATGTAGATGCATTTGGGAGGGCAGGGGCGTCTTTGTGTTCATCGAACGGGGAAAATCCATTATCGGGTCGTAGAGTCTCGGCCACGGGTGTAAAGTGTGAAGAGGGCTCGATCGACTGGCCAATATTGACTCCAGTACTAACAACCGCATTTACGCCGACATTGCCGTTCTTTTGGACAAAAGACGCCGGGCTTTGGGAGGGGGTAGAACGAACAGATGAAGCAATTGCATTTTGTAGATTCCGGGACCCAAGCGCCAGAAGTCGAGATCCACCGGGAGGATGAGATTGAGGAACTTGGTTCGCGGGAGTTGCCACATCAATGGATGGCTTCGCCGTTGCGGACGGGTCGGATGTGAGTGTAGTTGAGAATAGTCGTGAACTCTGTGGGGCCAATCTATCGGAGGGTTCGGATTCTTGACCGCTGAAAGCCAATGATGCGGATGTTTGTGGAGAAGAGGTGGACGCAATCGGCGTTGGCGGATCAGCAGTCACACCGACGATGGCAGGAGCTTCATGGTGTTCGCCAGACGATGACACACGAGAAACACCTTCACTCGACAGAGCAGGTGTAAGTGTCAAATTTGTGCCGACCTCCAGAGACACACGAACTGCCACCATGATAAATGTAAATGAATTCACTAAACATTTGCAGCGCACCTTGTGCTTCATCATCGTGAAAACCTGCAGAGGCACTCTCAGCGGAAGGATGGACTGCAGGGAGGACCACAGGGGAATCCGATTTCTTCTTCTCCTCTTCTCTTTTCATCATCAGACGGAATAGCTGGATCTCGTCTAGTTGATTTTCTGAAGCCTGACCAGGGGATGAAGCTTGAGTTTGTGGCACCGCGAGACTGGGAACCACTGGTGAGGTGGTTTTGTCTTTCTGCTGCATTTCCTTCCTAAACGCCTGGATACCATCTAGTTCTCCACCAGAACGCTGGCCGCCAATAACTCCACCACTGCCATTGCTTGGGATGTAAGTATCCATCCAAGCAGGCTCTTTCTCGCGCTCGCGGTCTTTGCGGTCATCACGGTCCTTACCATCTTCACCAAGCTTCCTATCCTTCCCACTCAATTTCTTTCCTCGACTGTCCCGATCATCTCCAGCAGCCCAGCGTCTGTCGGAACGGTCACCTCCGTCCCATGTGGGTCGGTCACGGCGATCGCGCAGTTCTCGTTCGCGGTCGCGAACTTCCCTTTCGCGCCTAGCAGCCATACGTTCATCTCTCTTCCCATCGTCTCTCCATCGCCTGGGGTCTTCGAGTTCGGAGTCGCGTTCGAAATCCTTGTCACGGTCGTCTCTATCCCTTCGGTAACTATATCCATCATCACGGTCCGTTCGCCGATCCTCTTTATCACGCCTCGAAGGGGACCCTTCACGGCGGGACCGGGAGGAATCTCGCACTCTGGAACGTGGCCGTTCGCGATCGTCACGGTCCCTGCGACCATTGTCTGGTCCTGGTCAAAATTGTGAGTATCTGATCGAGAACACCACTATAGTGCGTACGGTCTCTGCCTGTTCGGGGTTGATCCACGCCTACCACGACGGAGCCGGTCACTCTTGCGGCATGCAACAAGCTTGTGATGATACACACCTCTTCGCCAATCTTCATTGGATTCCCCGTCTTTCTTCCTTTGAGCATCCCGCGAGTCACTTAGACGTGATGAAACTGTTTGGTGTCCCTGGGCAGCGACCCTTGAGGAAGGATTAGTAAGATGAGGGGCCAACTCTCTGTCCTTGGCACGCATTTGTGATATGGACGACAGGGCACGGCGATCACGGTCGTACTTGTCGGATAACTGGAATGATAGTGCTTAATACAACGAAGTGATTCAGATGAGATCTGTACTCGCATTGCGCAGTCGTTCTTGACCTTCTTTGACTCTTTCACGGTCTTGTTCTTTCTCAGCATCTCTGTCCCGGTCCCGGTCCGCTGCACGAATTGACTGATGCTTGAAATTTCCCATCTGAGATGGCTGCGTAATGGCGACACCACGGAACGATTGTCTCGCAGAGCCTTAAGAGTGGCGTCAGAGAATACATGCACCACGAAAGGGAACACGTACCACCATCATCCGTGTCTCGACGGAACCTGAGCATATGATGTCAACGGAGGGACAGGGAGGAAGACCAGACTACGCACCGTCGGTCTCGCGAATTACTAACAGGAAGGGGTGTTTCAGAGTCTTTTTTGGAACTCGACTGGTCATTTTCGGTTCTGGAAATCGTGGTGAGCAGGGTACTGGAAGAAGGGTGAAAGGGGATGCGAGCACAGACCCAAACCAATCTTTTAGGGCTGGCATGCCGTAGGGTAGTTGGACCAAAGGGGATTTGTGGAGAAAGAGGAGCTGAGAGCGAGGATACATGATGAAGGGACGGGGGTCGGGGTGATTTTGAGAGGAATGGGGGGAGTCTTGAGGAACGGGGGAAGAGCTGTGGGATTGGATGGCGAGATTGGCGAGGCTGTCGGACGCTGCGAGGACGGGGGATGATTGTTGGAGAGGAACATTATCAGATGAAGACATGGTGGACTTGAAGGAAAGAAGGCAGAGAAAGAGACAGACAGAGAAGCAAAAACAAGTCGCCACGGGGTAGCCACAAAATTTAAACGGCCATGATGCTCTCTCTCAGACACTTTATCCTCCAACAGCGCGTCCTCCGTCTCTACCGCCTCGCCATCAGGGCCTCACGCTGTACGAACCCACAGTCTCTCCCTGGAACCCGCCCTCACAGCATGCGCCATAGCTATTCCCGACCCACGCGCACGAGCAGAGACACTCCTCTGGTTTCGCGCAGAGATCGAACGCAACAAGCACCTCACTGACACCGTGAGCACGTCTCCTTTCCCCCAGTGCACGTCTCATGCAGCCCAGGTGGCAATAGAGAACCAGCTCAGCATTACCAACCGAGAACTCCGCCAGCTCTTTCCCGGAACCTCGTAGTATATAGATTGCCGATACCAGTTACACAGAATAGATCTGATTGACACAAGATTCATGCACTCCATCTGCGCGAGGGAACCTGGATGTTCACGGTTCGTTACGGGCCTTATACCTACCAGCATGAGACAAGACCCAAGCTACTGCAGCATGCCAAAAAGATGCAAGTATATTGATCAAGATAATGTGCTTTGTATTATATTTCTATCTGCTTCGCTACTGTAACCTTGCAGCGATTGTGTGTCACCGTCGTTGATCGCCAATTGTTTTGGTCTCGCTGCCGGATGGACTCTACGGCACGTTCGAGGAGGTATGGAGGTTTTAGAAGAAGCGGGTAAAGAAGGAGAAGCCTGTCGATCAGGACGAGGAAGTCATGGATAAGATGCTGCTGAGTAACAAGAAGCGGAAATTCTACGAGCGAATGAAGATGGAGAGGCCCAGAGACGGGCGGTAGGGGTTCGTATGGATGAGTCCGCTACATCTCGTTTTCTGACCCATGGGCAGCGCGAAACTTTGCTGAGGAGATGCAGAGAGATTGAAGGAGGTCGGGGCTGTAGTCATGATTGATGACAATGAAGTTGATAGCAAGTTGTGCTTACTAGATGGCTTATTAATTAGTTAAATAAGCTCTTTAACACTACCGCCCACTGCTGTGACCAGCTGTTCGCCTGCGATACTCAACATTCCCAGCGTTCACTGTGCTCGACGTCTCTCCAGCGGGTTCGGTAGTGAGCACCGTGCTCACATTGCCCCTTCACACTGTAAATCATGGTCAGTATGCTTGGTTTGGGAAATAGACACCCCCCTTCAGCAGACATTGTACACCGCTCTGACACTTCGGGTTCCATCGCCAATCTCAACCCGGCTCCATCGCCCGCCGAGCAGACCCGTCCTATGCCTGTTCCGGACACCAGCGACGGCGGTGGTCTCCACTTCTTCTCGCTACCTCATTGGACACGTCGCATACTTCCCGTATCCTCCTCAGCGCGCAAAAGTCTTGCAGGTTTACCCCATGCAGATGAGTGCGCCGCAAATCTACGCAGTACATCTCCGCGTAGACTGTTGCTCGAGAAGGATCTTCCCCCGACCCCATCCTCGCATGCCGATGCAAACACCACTAGTCATGAACCAAGCGCCCATCTAAACGATGCCCGGGTGGCTATCTCGGTCCAACCTGTGACAGACACTCCTTCGCAGCCCGCCTTTTACCTGGATGTCTACCACAACACACCCATAATCCCCCCTCCCTCACAGATAAATTCTGTTGCGTTTACATCCTTTCCGAACCGCAGTACCGGGAGCGTCCTGCGGAAAAGTAAGAGCACGCTTTCATTGCGGCCAGAGAAGCCCTCGTCAAGTTTTGACCGACAGCGTACCAGAGGTGTCTCAGTGACACAAATGTTTACAACAGCGAAACGAGCCTCAACTTCGCCTTTCACCACCAGTGGAAACTCTTCTTCCACACCCCTGGTACGAAAATCTTCATTCTGGTCACGCAAATTTTCGCCATCGTCTCCGCAACATCTCGTTGTCCCAGCCGACTCGCCCTCGCTCCCAACGGTAAACCCCACCTCTCCGCTCAAGGTGGACTTCACTGCACCTCCAGATTCGCTTGCGAGATCACGTAGCAACTCTAGTGGCACAAGACTTTCTAGGCATCATTCAGAACGCGCTGTTCGTCATTCTTCGACAGCTCGTACCAACATACCTAGTTTGCCGCAAAGCCCAGTTGCTCCAGATGGGATTAATGTTCGACCACTGACTGCCGATTCGTGTTATCTTGCTTCACATCGTTCACCCACGCGACGTCCGACTACGGCTGATTCCGTAATCCCTTCGCGTTCGCGCTCTCTGTTTGCTTTGTCACAGCAATCCACTGTCCCTCATTCAAATAACGAACCGTTCTCTGCCAATCTCACACTGCGACCCAAAATTCGTCCGCCAAATTCCCGACCTCGTTCCTCGACTAATCCGCAACTTCTACATCGACTTTCTGTTAATCTATTCGCCTCATCGCCATCTTCGGCCACTAAAAATGGGCTCTCGTTTTCTAATGGAGTCGTGTCATCTCCGACCTCTCGCTCCCCTCGGCCTTCTCTATCCCAGATTCCACCCGACGTCCTGAAACCCCGAGCGGGTGAGTCTGCCGAAAACTTCGTTAACAGATTGGTGTCCCTCGTCTCCAAGGCCGAAATAGCTGGAGTCTTGGCTTCCACGTAAGCTTGCGCTGGACGGTCTTTGTTCGTTCTAACTACTTTCTGTAGTGGAGACCCTATCTATACTGATTCACTCAAGCTATTCATTGAACGCTTTGGATTTCATGGAGACCCTCTGGACGTCGCATTGCGCAGACTGTTAATGGATGTCGGTCTACCACGGGAGACACAGCAAATTGATCGAGTCATCGAAGCATTCGCGAATAGGTATCTTTCGTGTAACCCTGACTTATTCACTTCTAGAGGTGTGCCATCCTTAGCTTTCCCGATGTGCAAATTGACAATGACGATCATAATACTAAATCTAGATCATCCATATATCTTAGCCTTCAGCCTGATCATGTTGCACACCGACGCTTTCAACAAGTCGAATAGACGGAAGATGTCCAAGGCGGATTATATGAGGAATACGACGCTTCCGGGTCTGATTCCTGAAGTTCTCGATGTGTGTAGAACCACGTTGGCATTATAGTGGAGCATTCATGACAGTCCCTCAGTGCTTCTACGACAACATCGTTTTCGCACCGTTCATCTTTATCGAGGATCCCTTAGACCCCGAAGGGAACGTTGAAGGAAACCTCACTAGACCCTCCACGTCATCTGGGCTTCCAAGTCCAATGATACAAAGTGGGAATACATTATTGAGCAGACCAAAGATTGATCCCTACTATCTCATCACAAATGTGAGTATTTCACACCACTCTGATCACTTTGCTGAGGTTTCGTTTTAGAATCTGCTGGATCAACTCCGCGTTGACGTCGAAGGCCAAATTTCGCTTGAGAATCCGTTTCGATGGGATGGTACAGGTACTTCTTGGAACTACGACGAGATCCTCCTGGCTTTTGTCAAGGGGCACGTGGTACAAATAGGGTCGGCGGACGTGCGATCGACGGCCCCATTCTTTGGCTTGAGTGTTGGGGGTAATCCAAGTCCGTCTCTCAACGGCCTTGATGGTGCACCTGAGGCGCTACCTGCGTCCGAGACATGGACTATCAAGCTCACTAAGGTCGCTGTACTCAACCGCAAAGATGAACTGTTGGAAGGGGGGAAAAAGTCATCGAATCGCAAGTGGCGACCCTATAGTGTCGCTCTTACGAGATCTCAGCTTCTTCTTTTCCGTGATATATCATGGTCATCAACACTACTCTCATGGAACGATCCGCCAAGGAAACCCCCCATACCGTCAACATTGTTCAAGCCTGATGAAATCATTTCGTTGCATGATGCATTGGCAGTTTTAGACAGATCCTATAGCAGGGTGAGCTAGTTCGCACTGCATTTTATCTAGTCCTCACCTGTATACCACAGCACTCGAATACCTTTCGCCTCACCACTCGCGATGGACGTCACATTCTCTTCCAGACAACCGAGCAGAAAGAGATGGATGAATGGATATCTCGTATTAACTATGCGAGTGCCTTCAAAACCACGGGCATACGCATGCGATCGCTCGGAATGACAGGCAACGTTCTCAAGCTCACCGGAGTAGCTGCCGCTACGTCGCACCTTCATGACTTGCAGCTTCCGAATTTTGGTCAACCAAGAACGCTGACATGGGATCACCGTAACCTCTCTGGACCCATTGATAAGCCTCCTGGTTATGGTGGGTCGCACGGTGGGTACTCTGTACACACAGTTGGTTGCCAGAGTGAATTGGCAGATCTCTCTGCACCCGAGGTCGAGGGAACGTCACAATTCAAGGAGACGTTTGATACTGTGAAGGCAGAACTGGCCGCCGCTCGCATTAGCGCTGGAGATCTCTCAGCCGTAGAGAAGGCATACCCGGTCGGGCCAGAACCTCCCTGTCTCGCCTCCAGATCCCATGTGATACGTACTCGTGTGGACGATCTGGAGAATCGCATTTGCGCCGCCAATGCACAAATTGATTCTAGTATGCATATCGCGAGAAATGTTGGAATTTTGGCACCATTCCAGAAATCCACCCGGGATCGTTTGCAGGATACTATTCAGATCATGTCCAAGAAAATACAAGCAATGCGCTTGGATGTCACCAAGCTCATCTGTCGTCGCAACATTCTTCTCAACGATCTCGCTGTTGAGGAGAGGAATTTCAAACAGGCAACTTCGCTCGCTTTGCAAGCTGCAACCGAAACGTTGCAGCAGCGCTACCCCGAATATACCTCGCAGTCACCATTCTCTACTCAGGAAATTCGACCCAAGAGTTCTTTTCACCAAGAGACTCTTCCAACAGGTTCGCAGTCCTTCGACTCATCCAGCTATGAAACATTCCGTTCCGCGCTGGACTTTGGTCCTGATTGGCCATCGTCGGGCGAAGCGCTTGCTGCCGCCTCACTTTGGGGGCCATCTCTTGCCACCAATTCACCAGTCACACCTGGATGTGATAGCCCGACGGGCTGTCATCCATCTCCTGACGAAACCTCATATTTATCATTATCCACCACCAACCCGTCCCTGCTAGACACGTCCTTGCAAGAGAACCTACCCGTAGTACCAGATCTCCCAGAGGAACAGGCGGAAGAATGGCACAAAACCAGAGCGGCGAAGCGTGTCTCGCTGGTAAAACTACCATCCGATTTGCGAATGTCAGCCATTGCTGGCAAGTCTTCCCGTCATCTTTCAGGTAACGACTCGTTGAGAGAGGAGCCTTCTGCTGTCGGGGACGTTGGCTAGCGGACTTGAGGCAATCGGACGCATGTTTTTATTATCACAAGCTCTTATTCATCTATGGCTTTATAGCGGTACATATACCCACCTTCACTTGACCCTTGTTCGCTTCATTATTATGATCGGTGACTGAATTTTGCCTGTATTGATTAGTCATCATGGTAGTGGCAACACAACCCTAACCCTGACTGTTTCAAACCTAAACCTAACCCGATCCTTGGGTTATCCACGTCCACGGCCAACTGCAAGGGGTCATGGTGAGTGTGGTCCCTCTTGGTTGCAGAGTGGCTTCTAAAGACCCCACAACTATTATTATACAGCCAATCTTTCAAGACGAGAGCGGTTTAGCCGTCAAGTTCTTCATACAGAAGGACATCCCTCAAGAAATACAGGCCGAGTTATGCGAAACAATCACTGTGAGTGGGTTTGGTGTCGGGTTGGACCATGGATGTGACGTGCAGCCCAGTCTCTCGGTGGGCGCGTAGAAAGCAAGGTGCCAAGGCAAGGCTACGTTCTAACCCAGCCCGGCACCCCAGAAGAGGAGCGCCTTCGCCTTTGCTGGATCAGTCCAGATCGCCCTGAACGTCATTTCGTGCCCTACACCTACGTCGAGGCTTGCAAGATCGCAGGAATGCTGCTGAAACAGATATTTGTCGAGATTGGAGTGCCCATCAAGATGCATATACATCCTAGCATCGCGAATGTGAATGCGCGCGCGGCACTCAGCCAGCGCATCATGGTGAGTTGGGTGACCATAGCTATCGTATTCTGAGGCCTCACTGGGTGACCCAAGCATTCGGGAGGAGACCCCACCGCGTCTCCTCAGTCTGCTCGTGTAATCCTCGCAGACCCGAACACAGAAGTTTTCCAGCATCTCGTCAAGTCATATCAAGGCGTCCCAGACAAGTATATCGAGTCTTACTTGTGGGTCAAGAAATGCGTCGAGAAGGGTGCACTTGTTTATACTCCACTGGTGTATAAGAACCCAGGTGGCCGGCGTCCTGGACAAGAGTGAGTTTCCAGTACCCTCTTCGATCACAAGCGGTACTTATCACATTCAGACGAACTCAATTTACTGAAGAGGACGAAGAACGTCTATGCCAGTGGATAGCAACCAAGATTCCCTTCAAGGAAACGGGCGGTAGAACTGGTAATCGTCTGTACCAACAACTATGTGAGATGGTGGGTCCCAAGAACATGCTCAACGATTCCCTTCTGATACCTCCTAGACTGTTGACCCAGAGTATGCGTGGGTAACTCGACACACATGGCAGTCGTGGCGGGAACGTTACAAGAAGAACTCGGTCCGCTTGGACAACATGATTGCCGCAATCGTGGATCAGAAAAGGCCGGCGCACGGGGAAAAAGGACAATATGGTTACGTTCGACAAGCAGAGGAAAAAACCAGGCGTACGAGGAAAAAGCGCACGAAGCCGATGGATGAGTCGCTTCACGCGGATCACGCAGAAAGACAGATAACAGAGTGCATCGATGGCAACACCAATACTAATGTGCCGATCATTTTGTTTACTCCCGACCAAATCTCCAGCGAGCCACAGACTTCAATGTCGGAGGTTCATGCTCGACAGAGCCCTGGCGAAGAGGAAATGGCAGATGGTGAAGAGAACGAAGAATGGTGCGTTCGAGTTGGTAACCAATCTCCTCCACCGTGGGGAAAACGGAAAACGGATGACGAAGGTAACGATGAGCCACACCCCACAAAGAAAACGAAAACAACGTGAGTACTTTCTTGTGGAGTCGAGCCTAAGCTCAAGAGCCTGACAGTGCTGCAAGCTCACATCCCAATACCTTCGCAACGCCAATCACATTCCCATCAGCGGACGGTCAGGAAGTGATCCCGCTTCATTGCATTGATCAAGCGATCTATGATATAGCTAATGAGTTCAGGTTCACTGTGCAAGAGGTGAAAGAATTCTATGACAAGTGCGGTGAAATGGATCGCACGAGGACACGATTTCAGAAAATGCGACAGTTGCTGAACAGTATCGAAGATAGCATTGGTGATGGTACCGGCGGTCTGTAGTCAAGGGGTGTTTTTGCCTACTCCACTTGCCATTCTTACATACACTACACACTATGGCATATCGTTCTCCGCAAGTTTAATGTAATCTGCCGCTCGCACAGGTGCAGAGGGGCTATCGAACGGCTTCTTGCGCCTGGGTACCGCTAAGGTCACGCGCTGTGTCGCGGGAGAGAAACATTCATTACTCACTTTTCTCCGGCAGCAACGGATGGGAATGAAGCGAAGAGGTCTGGATGCTTGGGAAGCGGGGATTCACTTTGTGTGATCGATTAGTGAAATGGGAACGACAATGATGACAACTGACCTAAAATAAGGGTGACGCAGAGCTTCTTCAGCAGTGATGCGCTGCGCTGGATCATATGTCAAAAATGACATTAAAAGATCAATCCCCGCTGTTGTCATGTACTGGAATCGCTGGCGAACTTGATGAGCGTGCGGGGCAGGGAGAGTGATGGTCTTGGCGAGGGGAAGACTGGAATATTCCGGCCAAGAGGAACTTGTGGGAGGACCGAGGAACTTGAAAATCATGGAAAGGAGTTCGACCTCTCCTTGAGCCTGAAAAACCGGCTCTTTTAAGAGCAATTCCGCGAAAATACATCCAACAGACCACATGTCGATGGCAGTTGAATATTTGGTAGCTCCCAAGAGAATTTCTGGGGCACTGTTGACGTGTGTAAGAGAGGACAAAAACAAAAACGATACTATCGTCAACATACCGATACCATAAAGTCACCACTAGTTGTGTCAACCCCCCTACCCCGACAGGATCACCGTATCTTCGTGCGAGACCGAAGTCGGCTACTTTGATCATCCCGCGGTTGTTCATGAGTAAATTACTGGTCTTCAGATCGCGGTGCAGAATCCAATTGGAATGACAATGAGCAACGGCAGATAATAGTTGTAGCATCAAAGTTTTGATTTCCGATTGCAGGAAGGGGGATGGCATCAGGGTCAGGAGTGTCTTGAGGTCATGTTCGATGAAATCCATCACTACGTAGACTCTTCAAGTGGATTGTATTGATCGCAACCTCGAAGGCGACTGGACGGCTGAACTCACTGTGTCAGGGTGTCACCAACGACTACTTCGCGATTTCGAACTACATTGTCGTGCTGACATGCCATGAGAGCACTGATCTCACGAAGTGCGGTGATCGGGAAACCATGTTTCTCCTCGTCGAGCTTGAGCTTCTTGAGTGCAACTATGTCCCCGGTGTCTTTGTCCCTGGCGCGAAATACAACGCCGTAGGACCCTTCTTCTATTTGGTTGAGTCGCTCGTAACAGTATACGGAACGGGACGGCCGGATTGGAGGATATGAATTCCTGAGAGGTACGAAGACACTATGTGCGGTAGGATGGGTTGAACGAGACCGCTGAGACGGAGAAGGGTCCACAGGCATTTGATTGGTGTCATGGGCGCTGGCACTCCGAACCGACTTTATGCGACGTTTGAGAGATTGCTGATGTCTTTGGATCGCTTCGGCCTCGGGATCCTCTTCTGCCCATTTAGAGCGTTTCCGCGACGGTGTGGACGTCGCGCGCTCTGCATTCGAAGACAACGATGAACTTTGCATTCCCAAGTTAGTGCATGGTATATTCACCAATCTTGAAGCTTTTGAAGCTTGAAGACTTGCAAGTCACGGTCACGTGCGGTGATCAATCCAAACCGAGTCCCCGACTCTCAACCAAGGATGGACAACACCATGGATCCAGAGTCAGCCCCAGAGATGGTCAATTTACTCGTGCGGGAGCTCAGGGTAGTCCGAGCCCAACTTCGCGAAGCTGAAAGTGTAGGCCGAAGGGCCCAGACACTAATTGCTGAGAACGACACTCTCAAAGCAGACAACGCTGCCCTCCAGGAAAGGATCGCCAGGCTTCAGGATGCGCTTACACAAGTATCCTCCATAAAGTCAGAGGAAGACATACCTAACCCCTTGCAATATACGGAGGTGATGATGCCTACGGCAGCTTGTCGACCACTGACGACTAATATGCCTATTTAGCCAACGTCTCATACGAGAGAAGAACTTGCCAGACTGCTTGCTGAAAATGAAGATCTCATTCGCGAAAAGGTGGCGCTATGTTTTTTCATCACGTCTACAAGTTTACATGGGCTTCGCGCGCAGGAGGAGGCTTCACGGACCCAAGAAAAACTGTCAATTCTTCAGGAGAAGTATAGACGGACGAAGGCTAAAACTCTCGAGTACAACGAGGCTCGTAAAATTCGACTGCACTACGGCATGCACTGGAGCTGTAATAATTTCACAGGTTTTGAACGAGCTTCGCGTCGCGCTCTCGAACTGTACTCAAGAACTTGAACAGGTCAGTCCCGACAACCTGTCACGAACAAGTAATTAACGACACCACGACAGTCGAGGAACGCAGTGGTTTCTGAAATTGATTTTAGAGACTTTCTGAAAGATATACATTACGAACCTGTGGAGGGTCAACTAAAGTTGTCTTCGATACAACCATACACGCGTGCTGTTCACACCAACCTCCACGAGGTATGGAGGCTCCACGTCAGATTAGATTCATGGCGCTTACCGCATGAAATAACAGGATGTTATGGACGTTTGGTACGCATTGATCATCGAAAGAGGCTTATTCCTCTTAATATCTTCCCAGTAAAGGACCTTACCTCCTCCATTGCAACGAGGTAATTTGGTCTCCATCCGGGATCGCGCTTGGTCTCGTCGTCGCACCAACCTTTCAATACAACCCCAAAATTCACGGTGGCGCTTGGACTAAACTCGAGGATAATTTCGACGTTGGCAAACAGATGGATGTATGCTATTTATCGGGCGGAACATCTCGTTACCTGGGCACATATGAACGGGTGGGAGACCAAGGTACCATGACAATTGCATCAGAAACCTTGGAATATCTGGACCACAAGGTGCGTGTGCATTGGAATGGGGTTGTGCAGAGACTGACATATTTGCAGAAATTGGATCATGTTTCACAGCGCACGACACTGTTTCCGGACTTGGTACCTCCTTCCCAGACGCAGATGATCAAAAACATGTACAAGCAAGGGGTCATCAAACTTCAGTGCTTTGTGATTCGATGCGTCGCATTTAACCAGACTGTCGCCGAAAAACTTCGAGAGATATGTACATCCTCCGTACAGTGGAATCGGCCAGACAACACCGTCATTAATCCTACATCAGCAACTACCAGCGGGAACATTCGGAAGCGGAAACGAGATCCGAGATCGATGGTGCATTCGACCAAAAACAAGAAGAAGTACGAGTCTTCCCCTGTGACTTGATAAATCCCTTGTGAACGCGTTTAAATCTCTAGGAAACACTGACTTGTCATGTATATTCATACCATATTCCCTTCCAAACATTCAAATAATTCTACAATCCTTTCGCAAACCATGCTATTCAGCATGCCATGGAGGCATGAACTCTGCTGTCGAGACACTTGCGTAAATTGTGCAAAGTTTCTCCAACTTTTAATGAAACACTACTGCCTTCGTGGCTACCCCGCCGCACGAAAGGCTGGACGCAAACAATGCCGATGGCTTTGAACAAGTCTTCCAGAATCCAAGTCAACCGTGGTCCCGTGAGTTCAATGGCAGGTTCAGAATTCATTTCCAACAGCTTAACCTGGAAACCAACGGGTTCGTGCGAAACCAGAAAGTCAGCGCCATAGAGCTCAAAAGCGTTGGGTAACGGCTGTAGACAAGAATTAGAAGACCCAAAGGGACCCAAGGGAGTGAACCACCATGCCTGAAAGTGTATTGGTTGGTCGAGCGCGGCCTTGAATGTTTCCGAGAGGGTGTCAGCTATTTGCTGTTTGATCACGGCAACATCTACGGTGTTCAACACGTTTCTCGATTCCTCGCGGCCAGACAATATACGACACCCGATCAGCTCATCCAAGAGACGCACATTCTCTTCCCCGCGACGGGCTTGCAAGGAGGTGTTGGTCAAATGAGGAGTGAGGGAAACGGACAGTTCAAGATCGGTGCGTATGGGAGCGTGGTAGGGTTCTGAGGAGAACAGTGCGAGGATGCGTTCGTACATGAATACTGTTAGAGCGCCGGAGGCAACAACGTATGTCCGCAAATGAAACTGTCAGACAAGCGTCATTTGAGTTGAGGAAGGTACGGAGAGAAACAAATTGACTTTGTGACCCCGGAGATCGTATGATGGCCGGGCCTTAGTCGACAGTGGGATCTCGTTTGGATCAACAAGCAAAGGAGTAGAGATATACTCCTGGACGGGCGCTCAGTTTGGATGCCAATATCATTGACATTATTGATACCTGGAGAACGAAATGCCTAAGTTGAGAAGTCATGACAGATGTGGTTGTTTCATGCGCCTCGTCGTCGTCAGGATCGCAATCGAACTCTTGAAATATACTGTGTAAGGCGTCCTTGCTGTCGAAAAGCCTGATACCCATCCCTCTGTCGGCCATGCCCGGTTTGAGAATGAACCATCGCTTGATGTCATCGCTGTTGGC
>JBBPQN010000547.1:0-14651 GCA_038092575.1 Boletus subluridellus
ATTCAAGGGAGGTCCGAGTCGTTGTGAGCTCTACCACTCGAATGAGCATCTGGGGGATGTTCCGATGAAGCACAACCTCTGCCAGCTGTCCATCGAGTTCCTTCGCCCCGCAACGTGCGCTGAATCCATCGCAATTCCCTTTGTTGCATTCACTCCAAGCAAATGCACGTGGGACCTCTGGCACGTGCATCTCGGCCACCTCGGGGGGGATTTGGCGAAGATCATCCCCTCTGTAACCACCGGCGTTGAGCTTGACGCCTCTCCCCCACAGTCGCGTTGTGAGTGTTGCATCGTCGCAAAGCATCCCCACTGCCCCTTTCCCCTTTTGTCGACTCTGCCGGCCTCCCGGTTTCTGGAGCTGATTCACACCAACATCTGCGGACCGTTTCCCACAGCAACGCTCCATGGGAAACAGTACTTCATAGTCTTTCTTGACGATCACATGCACCTTCTCAGCATGCAGCTTCTGGCGACGAGGGATCAGGCATTGGACACATGGAAAATAGTTCAGGCTCGCTGGGAAAACAAGTTTGGTCTACAGGTTGTGGCCATACAGAGCGACAATGGGGGGGAATACGTCAGCACTGAGTTTGAGCAATACTTGCGAGAGCAGGGGATTGAGCATCGCAAGTCCGTGCCCTATGCACATCAGCAGAACGGTCGAGCTGAGAGGGCGATTCAGACTCTTGAAGGTTGTGCACTCGCTGTGCTCGCACAGGCACGACTATCGGCTGGCTATTATGGGGAGGCCGTTCTATATGTCGCCTACCTTTGGAATCTCTCCCCTTCTCGCACATTGCCAGGGACGAAGACACTGTTTGAAGCTCTACACGGCAAGAAGCCAGACCTGTCACACCTTCGCGTATTCGGCGCATGCTGCTTTGCTCGGATTCCTGTTGAGATACGCGCCAAGAATGGTCCGCACTCATGAGAGGCCATCTTTCTCGGCTATCCAGACGGCGTCAAGGGTTGGCGTCTGCGCGATGTTCGGGCAGGTTCAGTCTTTAATGCCTGTGATGTCATCTTCGATGAGGGGTCGGTTCTCCATCCTCAGGACAGGTCGGAGGCCCTACGTATCGAAACGCCCTCCCCACAGGCCTCTGAAGGTTCCCCATCGGCAGACGGCGACACACCTGTGGGGTCAGGGGGTGTCATCAACGAGGAACCCTCGCCACGCCCTCCTCCTGCCACCGTCATTGGCTCACCCGACAATCCCTCCTCTCCAACGGTCACACTCCCGCCCACCGAGGAATTGCCTGGACCACGTCGTTCGACATGGGTTCGCGTGCCCACCAAGAAGGGTGCTGAGTATGCGGCGGAGATGCGTCGTCAGCAGGACTGTCTGGACGCGGCTCGTGCTGCGAGGGCAGGGATGCAGCTGGGCGAGGAGGTGGCTGATGAGGCAGTTGTGCTTGCGGCTATGGTGGAAGTTGCGGATGCTCTGTGGCTCAACGAGGGTCACGTCAATCTGGTACCAGAGGGACAGGCGAGTCTTATCACTGCAGAGCAGGCTCATCTATCCATTTGTAGCGATCGCTGTCGGAATCCAGCGGACCCTGGATACGATATGGGGATCCCGCCTGCAATGTACGATGAGGCAATGAAGCGCTCTGATCGCGAGGATTGGCTCAGGGCCATGCAAACTGAGCTTGGACTGATGAGCGAGATGAAGGTCTGGGAGCTGGTTGTCCCTCCTCCCAGCCGGAAACTCATCAGGAACTGCTGGGTCTTTGAGTTCAAAACCAACAATCAAAAAGGGGGTGCACGCTTCAAGGCTCGACTCGTTGCACAGGGGTTCTCGCAGGTTCCAGGGGTTGACTTCAGTCGAACGTATGCGCCAGTTGCTTGTCAGGCGTCGATCAAGGTCCTCATTGCCCTGGCTGCAATGCTCAACTGGGAGCTTGATTGCTTCGATGCCAAGCGGGCTTTCCTGCATGGTAAGCTGAAGGAGGACATTTACATGCGGCAGCCCAGGGGATTCGAGCAGTACAGCTCTGCGGGGGATCTGCTCGCCTGTCATCTGCTCTCCTCGCTTTACAGTCTTAAGCAGGCGGCTCTGGACTGGTACGAGCTACTTTGTTCTGTGCTGCTCGCGCTCGGTTTCTCCAGGAACAAGGTGGATCTGGCCATGTTTCTCTATGACCTCACGCTCCCCGATGGTCACTGCATCGTCTGCATCATAGCATGGCACATGGACGACGGGCTAGGCGGCTGCAACAGTCGCACCTTCCTCAACTGGGTCAAGGGGCGCATCAGGGACCGTTTCGGGATCAGTGACATGGGGCCTGTGTCCCTGTATCTGGGGATTGAAATCGAGCATGATCGCACGATGAGGGAGGTGTGGATTCATCAGGAGGCCTATATCCACTACCTTTGCGACGAATATGGCTTGTCTGATGGGAACGTTGTCTCAACCCCCATGGATCATCATCACCCTTTTGGTCGTGACGGCGAGACATCTCCAGACGTGGCGAACCTGGAACACGCATACCGCAAGATTGTCGGCGAGCTCATTTACCTCTCGACCTGCAGTCGGCCCGACATTGCCTTTGCTGTTCAGCACCTTGCGCAGTAGTGTGCCCGGCCGGAACCTCGCCACTTTGCGGCGGCGAAACGGGTCGTTCGCTACTTGCGGGGTACGCAGTCTCTGTGCCTTCACTTCAGGGACTCGAAGGTGGATCTCTCGCCTCATGCCTTCAGTGACTCGGACTGGGCTGCTGATGTATCTGATTGCATGTCCGTGACGGGCTACGTCTGGTTCTTTTACGGGGGTCCTGTGGCACACACATCCAAAAAGCAGGTTACTCACGCGTTATCCACTGTGGAGGCTGAATACATGGCACTCTCGGCCTGTGCACAGGAAGGACTCTGGCTCAAATCCTTCCTTCGCTCTCTGCATTACTCGGTGTCGCTTCCACTTCGCATCCACACTGATAACACTGCGGCCATCTCCCTGGCTGTGACGCCTAGCAACCGTCCCCAAACACGTCACATCGGCGCCCGCTTTCACTTCGTACACGAGCATGTCGCTTGTGGGGTCTTCGAGCTGCGCTGGACTCCTACCTATCGCAACGTGGCTGACACCTTGACCAAGTCGCTCGACCGTCGTGCCTTTGTTGATCACCATACGGGTTTGTCTTTGGTGTCACGCTGAGGGGGTGTGTTGGATCCGAACATACGTTTCTACCTTACATTGTATTACTGATACATTACTCTCTCGGTCTATCTTGCTACCGTATCATCTTGCTATTGCAGCATGCCACCAAGCACATTCTTTGTTATTCCTTATTTGCTATCGCACGTGACTCGCCAGTTTAGATCGCTCGTCTCGAGTGGTGCATCCTCAGCCATCTTACATCCAGAGGCTGAGGTATGCATCCACCCATTCCTCTTGTTGTACATCACTGACAGCTACCTTAGTACAGTTGTGTCACAGGTAGCTAGTCAATAACAGCCATCTTACATCCAGAGGCTGAGTACAGTTGTGTCACAGGTCTCTTCATGGCCAAAGTGGATACTTTGGAGTGTCACAAGAAGGTTTCAAAATGCAGAGACTTTATATACCAAAAAAAGTATGCAGTCAATTCTGTGGTGATAGAAGACCTCTTAAGGCCAAAGTCCTTAGTTTCAACAGCAATAAGTTAGCTCAAGTATGTCTTCTTTTCATTTCCATGGAATTGATGTGTGAGACCACATTCCCATTACCAGTGTTCTATCCCAGTTTTCAAGGGACTGTTCCCAGAGCCTCATGACACTACCATTCAGCACTTGCTGTATTCTCTTGCCCATTGGCATACTTTCACAAAGCTTCAGGTTCATATGGACAATATGCTTGATGTGTTGGAGCAGGTGATGTGAGCACTAGGTGATCGCCTGTGTACTTTTGTCTCCAAAACTTGTCCGCTGTTTGCAACTAAAGAACTATGTAGGGAAGCTGAAGCCTGCCATCACCATCACATTTGACTATGACTGTCTGGCACTTTGACTGTGCAGCATGGAGTTTCTGTCTGCCAATGGAAAACATTAAACTTACAAACATACTGTACAAGCTACATGCTTTGGGGGACTATGTCTCTTAGATCCATCTGTTTGGTATGATGGATTCATACTCCATGCAGATGGTAAGCTTATCTATGTGTGTTCACATTGAGTGATTGTCAAGCTGATAATTGCAACTGACCTTACTAGGTGGAGCTGGAACACAAGATTGGAAAGAGAAGGTTTACTTGTACTAGCCAGAAGGCTTTTGTGCCTCAGCTGGTGCAGATAGTGTTACGAGTGGTGACACCCCCCCTTCATTTTCCCCTTCCTCCCTGTCGCTGGACTACCCAGAGTCGTCCCTATGGGATGACATTATCATGTCACTCCAGGAGTACAAGTTATCCGACGAGACTTTCGCAGATTTCCAACCCTTTCCGATATCTTCCAAAGACACAGCCCTTTTCTGATCCACTTTCTCCCGTTTCCTATTTTGTTCCGATTCTCCTTTGATCCCACTTTCCCCGAGGACACTGCCCCGTTCCGTCACGTGCTTATTATACACGATGCGTTTCTTACTTCATCATCACCATAGTGCCTCTCCTAAAGGACTATTACTTATTTAGGCTCACCTGCCCTAAATGCCTTCAGGCAGTATTTATATTTGCGCTCCACTTGTATCTACTCTTTAACTTTAACCTACACAATCTACCGTGTGCTTAGGTTCCCAGCTGGCTCGATCCCCTCGCCACTGGTCTTGGATCCCTCTCCTCATCGTACTCTTCATCCTCAGAAGAGTATACGCTTGACGCTAGTCACGGTGGGACTAAGCGTACATAGAACCTTCCGCAGATCGGAAGCTAGACAACTAGGAACTTGACACACATTGGTGTCACTTGTTACGCGGTCGTAACAAAAGGTTAAAGTTTCTACCTTGTTGGTGTTACCACACCCAACAACCCTCAAACCGTATACCTGCCACTGAGGCAGCCAGCCAGTCAACACGAGGCGAATCAATCTTTCGCAACTCCTTGCCGGAGACCACGAAGACGACGAGGAACATCGTATATCTCCCCCACAGCAGTCTTCTACCTTTGCTGCCATATCGGCAGAACCATGAAGAATCCCAGGAACGTCTAGGACTCCCTCCACCACTGGCCCTCCCCCTTGTAGGTCGTCACCTGCAGTATCCCAAACATCATCTGCAGGGTACCCTCCTCCTACTCCTCTCTCCCAAACCGCTATCCCTGAGGAAGGAACTATAGAAAGAACCATCCTCACCGGTGCAGAAGCAGAGGCTTACATAGCTGCCCACCAAGCTCCTCTCCCTCCACCACCACCACCACCGGAACCAGACCCAGACTACCCTATAGACAACCAAGAAGACCCAGATGACGAAGACATGGGGAAAGATTTGAAAGCAGCCCTCCCGGAAGACTTCTCCGGAGAAGGGAAGGATGCCAATCGATGGATCCTAGGGATGGGTGGATACTTCTCCCTCCATCCAGACCTCACGGACAGAGCCAAAGGGGTCATCTTATTAAACCGCATGCCCACTGGAAGGGGCAAAGCCTTCGCCGAAGCTTGGTTAATCAAGCTCGCCGACACCACTATCCCAGCTATCGACAAAGACTATGCCCACATCAGAGAAGCCTTTGCTCTCACCTTCTCCCCATACGACGCCGCCTCCCACGCCAGGGTAGAACTTGCCTCCCTCTGACAAGCTACTCGGAAAGAGGGAAGCTTCGAGAAATACCTAGCCACCTTCGTCGTACTCGCCACTCAAGCTGGGATAAAGGAAAGAGGGGCCCTCCAAGAATGGTTCCTGAGAGGGGTAGATCGAGAAATCGCAACCAATCTCACGCTCTCCGGCATCCTCAAAACTGCAGAAAAGATTGAGGACATTTACAACAAAGCTGCGGAGATCGAGAGTGAACTGGCCAGGATAAGGGACATGGATCGAATCCCCAGGATTCCCCTAGGGCGAGCGGGAGGAAAGGCTTGAACCGACCCAAATGCCATGGATGTAGATCGGATCACTCTCTCGCCAGTAGAGAGAGCTCGTCTCATACGAGAAAAGCGATGCTTTATCTGCAAGAAGACAGGATGTTCTACCAGAAAACATCCTTGATCCGGAAGACCACCAAAGAACGTCCAAACCCGAGCAGTCACTAACAACTCAGGAGGAGATGTCATAGATGCCTACATCAACTCCCTGAAAACTCGCTCGGACAAAGACGAAATCCTCCGCACTCTCAAAGCAGCTTTTGATCCAACCTGGGATGAGAAAGGAGAAACCCTACCCAATGAAGAATGGGGAGAGGAAGAAGTAAACGTGCTGGAAACTGGCTCCCTTTCGGAACCTTCTACTTCGCATTTTTAGGAGGAGGGAATGGACCAACGTCATTACCCTCCACAACGATTGCACCTGTATTTATTTCTGGATCCCACAGTAATTCTATTCGCATCCCAGTCAAGATCCAGAATACTCGTGCAACAAAAATCGTTGGCCTAAACGCCCTCATCGACAGCGGAGCAACAGGATGTTTCCTGTCCAGAAGATTTGCCGAAGAAAGCAAAATCCCTCTTACCACTCTCCCTCGCCCCATCAAAGCTTGGAATGTGGATGGATCTACCAACCAATTGGGAGATATCACCCACCGCGCATCGGTGGTACTCAACATGGACGGAGTACTAGAACAGAGACAACTACTCATCCTCAATTGTGGGAAGGATGACCTTATTTTGGGACTACCCTGGTTACGGGCAGTCAACCCTACCATTGATTGGGCAAGCGGGAAAGTAATGATCTCTCCCACACTATACAAACATCGAACAGCGGACTCACCGGAGTCGCTGTCACAGAGGTATTTGCTGAAATACCTCCATGCGGATGACAATACGAATATTGAGAAAGACCTGCGGTCCTCTTTCTACCGATACCAGAACCCCATACATCGAGCACGAATAATCAACACGCAGTACAACTCGCATGCCCCAGATCATATCATACGGAAAACCACATTGTCCACCCAACTGGCGCAGAAGGAGGGACCGACTATGACGGACCTCCCATCGAAATACAAGGAATACCAGGACGTCTTCTGAGACAAAACTGGAACCCAACTACCCCCCAGTAGACCCTACGACCACACTATCGAGCTCAAGGACTCGTTCATTCCTCGAAGAGCCAAAACTTATCCATTGGCTCCTCCCGAACAGAAGGCGTGCAAAGAGTTCATCGATGAACATTTGGCATCAGGAAAGATTATTCCCTCCAAATCCCCACAAGCGTCTCCCTTCTTTTTCATACAGAAAAAGGATGGAAAGCTACGCCCGTGCCAGGACTATCGTTACCTGAACAATCACACCATCAAGAACACCTACCCACTCCCCCTGATCTCCGACCTCGTGGATAAAGTGCGGGATCTTCTATCTTCACCAAGTTTGATGTACAATGGGGATACATAACATTCTCATCAAACCCGAAGATAGATGGAAGGCAGTGTTTGTGACACCCTTTGGGTTATATGAACCCACCGTAATATTCTTCGGGATGTGTAACTCACCTGCCACCTTCCAAGCCTTCATGGATGATCTTTTCGGCGACTACATCGCGGAAGGATGGTTAATCATCTATATGGACAACCTCCTCATTTACTCCGCCGATCCCGCCCTCCATGAAGAATGAACCAAGAAAGTCCTTCAACGATTCCAGGAACATGAGATGTTCCTGAAACTCGAGAAGTGTACTTTTGAAGCGTCATCCGTGGACTATCTTGGCTTAGTCCTCAATCACACTGGGGTTTGTATGGACCCCACTAAACTCCGAGCCATCGATGAATGGCCCCAACCATCCTCCATACGGGAAATCAGGTCATTTCTAGGGTTTTGCAATTTCTATCGAAAATTCATTCCCTCCTTCTTTGACCTCGCACGACCCCTCCTTGATCTCACCAAAAAGGGGTGCGAGTGGACTTGGGGACCCAAACAAGAGGACACCTTCCTCGCCCTCCAAACTGCATTTACCAAACGACCCGTATTGGCTTTCCCAGACACCACACGCCCCTTTACCATCATGACGGATGCATCTCTCACAGCCTCCGGAGCTGTGCTCATGCAGAAAAACGATAACGGAGATCTGCAACCATGCGGATACCTCTCCCAGACTTTCTCTCCCGCTGAGAGGAATTACGACATCTTCGATCAGGAACTCCTCGCAGTCATCAGAGGACTCGAGGACTGGCGCCAGTATCTTCTGGGTTCCCCTTTTTCAGTAACGGTTCTTACCAATCATAAGAACCTCACATATTTTAAACAACTGAGAAAACTCTCCCGGCGACAAGCCCGCTGGTTACTCTTCCTCCAGGATTTTGACCTGGAGTACACTGCCCTTCCTGGTACTCAGATGGCCCCTGTGGACACCCTCTCTCGAAGGGATGACGTGGATACAACAGAGGATAACGCCAATGTGCAACTCCTCCCGTTCCACGCGTTTGTACGTGTGATCAACGTCGCACTCGCTGACAAGATCCAGGCCTCCTCCTCCTCAGACCCCCTGGTCCTGGACGCCCTGGTTGCGATGGAGAAAGACACTCCCCTCTTCGGCCAGTCAGTCTCTAACGACTGGTCCTACACGGACGGCAAGCTCTACTACAAAAACTGTCTCTATGTCCCTGCCGACGCCCGCAAGGACCTCACCGCCGCCGCCCATGACTCCCCCGCCGGAGGTCATGGGGGCCACCTTTGCACCGTCGCGTTGCTCAGCCGGGATTATTGGTGGCCGGGGCTTTCCTCTTTCGTCCACCGCTTCATCGCTGGTTGCGCCATTTGCCAGTCGAACAAAGTTGTCACCCATCCCTCTTCCCCCCCCTTGGTTCCCCTGCCCGTGGCCACCTCTCGCCCTTTCTCCCACCTGTCGGTGGACCTCATTACCGACCTTCCCCCGGTCTCAGGTTTTGATTCGGTCATGGTCGTGGTCGACCATGGGCTTAGTAAGGGGGTAATCGTCGTTCCATGTACAAAAACAATCGACGCTGAGGGAATAGCCCAATTATTTTTCTCTCATGTCTTCTGCCACTTCGGCCTCCACGACAAACTGGTGTCAGATCGGGGGCCACAATTCGCTTCAGCCTTTGCGCGAGAACTAGCATGCCTATTGGAGTATGACGTCTCCCTCTCCACCACTTATCACCCGCAAACCGATGGAGAAACTGAATGGTACAACCAAGAATTGAAAACCTTTCTGCGCTTCTTCTGTACCAACGCTCCCCACAAATGGGTGGAACTCCTCCCTATGGCCGAGTTCGCCCACAATTCGGTAATCCACTCTGTTACTGGAAAATCCCCTTTCTCCCTACTTCACGGATATGAGCTGTGAGCATACCCCCCCCTCGGAAAGACCTTCATCCCTTCCCTTGAATTCCATCTGGAATCCCTGGAATTCGCCAGAGTTGAGGCAAAAGCCGCCCACAAACTTGCCCAACTACGGATGAAAGAACGGTGACACTCCTGATTCAAACCTTGGAAAGAAGGAGATCTAGTATGGTTAGAAACAAAGAACCTTCGACTCCAGACGCCATCACGTAAACTCTCCCCACAGAGAACTGGACCATTCCGCATCTCCAAAGTAATCTCCCCTGTCACATACCGATTAGATCTCCCATCTCGATGGAAGATCAACAATGTGTTCCACGCCTCCTTATTGACCCTGTATCGGGAAACTACGGAACACGGCCCCAACTTCTCCCAACCTCCTCCAGAACTAATCGGAGCGGAAGAAGAATACGAGGTGGAAGCGATCATCGCTCATCAGGGAAACTCAGGTAGAAGGCAATACCGGGTACAATGGAAAGGCTATCCTGCCTTGGAGCAAACGTGGGAACCTCTGAGCAATTTGGGAAATGCCAAGAAAATTCTAGAGGAGTATAAAAAGAGGAACGGACTTTGAATCCCTCTTCCTCTCCAACCCCCATGACATTTCCTTTCCTCCCCTCTGTCCCTCTATCTACATGCCTCAACCGCCTCAACCCCTCTTCCCGCCACCTCATCTATGTCGCCCTCCTCGAGAACCGAGAAGCAACTGTTGTGCTTGAGAGATTACCACTCTTCTCATGCAACGACACGCTCATCCACCTCACCCGTCTCTACAGACACTATACCACTATTTGATCCCTTCTCCCCTGGGCTGCCTGGGACACGGCAAGTACTGTTGGGGGGGTCGAACATTCCTATGCCAGGCAGACATCCAATGTCTTGCCACTTGCGGCCATTGAGCAAGCCGTACTCGAGATCAGAAATGCCACCCTCGATGCCCTGTACGTCGAGAGACTCAACTATTGTATCTCCATCCTCCCCCTCCCCCTCATCTCGTCGTTCCTTCACCCTGTCCTCTTTTCCCTTCCGGAAGAAGAAAGACAGGCGTATTTTAACAACGACCCCCTTCCTCCCGACACTGAGCTCTTTAACAGAGCACCTGACTCCTCCGCATCCTCCACTCCCACCGCAGTCAACCAAGGCGCAAGCCCTGGACGACCTCATCTCAAGCTTAGAAGCCGAGTTGACATCAGAACCCTCTCCAGACCCCCTGGAGGATCGGATAGACTCTCCTCCCCCAGCGACCACTCGACCCCTGTCGCCACTCGTCCTACCACCCCCATACCACCTGACCCCAGGTCCCCTCGCCCCCTTAGACAACATCATCAATTCCTTGCATCTACCAGACTGCCGTCCCGGACCGCCACTAACCTTTCCCCCGCTCTGGGAAACGTGGCAGAGTCGGCTCCCGTTGACGAGAGCAACCTACTCGGCAGACCTGGGCGAACCCCGCCCGCCTCTCAACATCATCCCCGTCGAGCAACTCCAGCCGTACGCCGTCATCCCCCACCCGATGTGGGCTCCCTTCCTGGCCCATCCTCCTCCCAGATGCATCACCCACCCATGGTCCCTGTCAGATGCTACAATTGCTATGAGTTCGGCCACCTCCAACCCTACTGTCCCAGATACCGTTGCTCCTTCTGCCATCAGCTTGCCCCAGGGCACAAACAAGCTGACTGTCCTCGCAGACGCTGCAACTATTGTGACGAGGTTGGACATCTCGCCTCCAACTGCCATCTCCACAACCTCTCAGCCATCGACTGGGACCTTACCAATTACGAGGAGAACGAGGGAGACTGAGATTAATGTGGAGTCTGAGATGGAACTTCAGACGTACGCAGAGGGTAATGTTACAAGTGGTGACACCCCCCCTTCATTTTCCCCTTCCTCCCTATCGCTGGACTACCCAGAGTCGTCCCTATGGGATGACATTATCATGTCACTCCAGGAGTACAAGTTATCCGACGAGACTTTCGCAGATTTCCAACCCTTTCCGATATCTTCCAAAGACACAGCCCTCTTCTGATCCACTTTCTCCCGTTTCCTATTTTGTTCCGATTCTCCTTTGATCCCACTTTCCCTGAGGACACTGCCCCATTCCGTCATGTGCTTATTATACGCGACGCGTTTCTTACTTCATCATCACCATAGTGCCTCTCCTAAAGGACTATTACTTATTTAGGCTCACCTGCCCTAAACGCCTTCAGGCAGTATTTATATTTGTGCTCCACTTGTATCTACTCTTTAACTTTAACCTACACAATCTACCGTGTGCTTAGGTTCCCAGCTGGCTCGATCCCCTCACCACTGGTCTTGGATCCCTCTCCTCATCGTACTCTTCGTCCTCAGAAGAGTATATGCTTGACGCTAGTCACGGTGGGACTAAGCGTACATAGAACCTTCCGCAGATCAGAAGCTAGATGACTAGGAACTTGACACACGTTGGTGTCACTTGTTACGCGGTCATAACAGATAGAGTGCCAACAAGCACAAATTCATGGTATCCACACCAGAACAGCCAGCCTTGTGAATGCCTCTCAAGATCCCATCACCAACACTGTTGTGAGTGGTCTCAAGCAAACACTGGCAGGGACTTGACATGGGCTACACCAAACCACAAGAAGTAAGATGGAAGGAGATAAAGAGTAGAGGTGAAGCTGTCTTCCTTAATGCACTTGCAAGGATGCAGGTCACAAGGCACAAATGGATTAGACTGAGGATGCTCAGTCAACTACTGCTAGCTTATATAGTTTACAGGATTGCGCATGGACCATAGGGTCTATGGGAGCAACTACTTGTTTTAGATAGATGAGAGAAGTAAGGGTGAGAGAAAGAAGTTGATGATGGGAAGAAAAGAATGGAGATTAATAAGGTGTGTGTGCAGTGTGTTTGTGTAGACCATGGATCACATGTAGTTTCCCACAGTCACATGCACATCATGTGACTTCAAAGTCTGAAAAATGTAAAGTATGTGCACCTGGAGCACTAAGTTAAAAAGTGTGAAAATATTAGTATATCATAACACTACTCCCTCTTTAAGACTCAAATTCCAGGCAAGTCCCATGATAATTAGTTTCAGTAAAGTTGTCACATACCATACCTCCGACCTCTGGAGGCAACTCTGACCTCTGTACACATGAACTCCAGCACTTTCTCTTTGAGACACAACTCCCTGACCCTCGGACCTAAAGTATATACTGTATTACTTATGATACTTACATTCAATTCTCCTTATATATTAGCTCCATCCTCTGTCCCCCTCCGATCCTGTGTCTTGCATAGAGCACAGCTCCAGCTCCACTCCTCCTCTGATTCCATATTACTCAGTACTTACAAACCCATCCCACCTCTGTTACTAATCTCTACACCTCTGACATATATAAACCCTCCATACATACTCCTGTAGCTTAGTTCTGATATCAACTTTGACATGGACTCCAAATCCTCCAAGTCACTCTTACTCTTACTCTCCCTCTCCAATCTGCTCTGAAACCCAAGGCACTGTAAATCAGCAAGGGTGCACCACATAAGGTGAAGCTGATGCCTCAACCCCTCTGAACTCTGCTTCTCTGGAGTTACCCTCAGGAGTTCTGGCATGGTCTTAACAAAAGTTCTCATAACAAGTGAAGAGAGAAGAGAAATCTCCAATGGTAAGGCTATGAAGTTTCCAAGAAGCCAAGGGATTCTTTTTATGGAAATTGGCAACTGCCTGAGGGGCAGTGTTAATGATGTCACCTGATTCCCATGTCCTATTGGATTCGTCATAGCCCTTCCAATGTACGAGATATTGAAGCTGGTGGCATTTGAGACAAAATGCCACAATGTAATCTATTTCAAACTGCTCTACTCCTTCTTCATCAACTTCAATTGCATCTGGGTGTGAGACTGGTTGTCCCAGAAGGGTTGCCTGATATGGTTTAATGCATGAGATATTGATGGTAGGGTGAATATGAATAGAGTTTGGCAGTTTGAGTTTAATATTGTTAGGAAGGACCTCAAGGATTTCATATGGACCAATCCATTTCTGGATCAACTTCTTTGCCATGTAAGGAAGCTTCAAATGTTCGGCCAAAAGCCAAACTTGTTGTCCTTTCTTGTAATTGGGAGTGTCAGATCTTTTACTTTCCAACTGCTTCTTCATTCTTTCTTGTGTTTCCTCCAATGCATCTTCTACTTCTTTATGGGATTTTCCCATCTCCATGTTGAATTCTTTTCCCATGCCTTTAGCTTTTCCTTCAAAGCCCATGTGAGGGGCATAGTTACATGTGATGTTGAAGGGTATAGTGCCGGTGGTGGTGGTGAGGGAATTGTTGTGATGGCATTGAGTGACTTTGAGCCAATCAGCCCATTTGGTCTGTCACTTAGCTACATAAGAGCAGAGATACTGTTTGAGTTCTCTATTGATATGCTCTGTTTGTCCATCTGTTTGGGGGTGATAGGTGGTGGAGATTTTCTGGGAGATAGAGAGAAGGTTATATAATTCAGAAGTAAAATCTGAAACAAACTGGGGACCTTGATCGGAAATGATCATAGAAGGAAGTCCGTGAATACACCAAATATTGTCTCTGAATATAATAGCAAGGTCCTTTGAAGAAACTGTATCATAGGTAGGAATGAAAACAACTTCTTTTGAAAATCAATCAATAATGATGCAAATGGCAGTGTAACCATGGGAAGCAGGTAAACCCATAATGAAATCAACAGATAAATCTTCCCATGGTCATTTAGAAGCAGGTAAAGGAAGTAGTTTGCCTGCTGGTGCCTTTGATTTTCCCTTTGTTTGGGTGTACACTTGGCAGCTATCTACATATTTTTTAATGTCTTTGGTGACGCCAGGCCACAAGAAATGTTGAGTGAGAAGATGAGAAGTACAGGCTTGTCCTGAGTGTTCACCAATAGGAGAGTCATGACAAATAATAAGAAGTTCTGTGTTACGACCGCGTAACAAGTGACACCAACGTGTGTCAAGTTCCTAGTCCTAAGCTTCCAACTGTGGAAGGTTCTGATGTACGACTAGTCCCACCGTGACTAGCGTCGAGTGTATACTCTCCTGAGGACGAAGAGTACGATGAGGAGAGGGATCCGAGACCAGTGGCGAGAGGATCGAGCCAGCTGGGAACCTAAGCACACAGTAGATTGTGTAGGTTAAAGTTAGAGAGTAGATACAGGTGGAGCGTGAATATATATACTGCCTGAAGGCGTTTAGGGCAGGTGAGACTAAATAGGAAATGAGACTTTAGGGGAGGCACTATCGTGTGGATGAAGTAAGAAACACGTTGCATATAATAAGCACGTGA
>JBBPQN010000548.1:0-14634 GCA_038092575.1 Boletus subluridellus
TCATCATTGAATATGTTATTGGAGTTGTCCATAATGGAAAATGGGGTATGATGATGATGGAGTGCAGGGGGATGCTGAGGAGGGTTACACAATGCTGGAACCCATTGGATGGAACATGGAGAGGAGTGGTTGGAAGTGGAAGAATGATTGGATTGGCAGGAAGTTGAGGGTGAAGGTGGAGGTGGAGGTGATGGATGTTGAAGGGAGCAGCCATACTGTGGATGACCAGGTGCCCATTGAAGACAAGAGGGACATTGATAATAAAGACATTGAACATGGTGGTGACCTAGATGGTGACACTGGAGGCAAGATTCATGATAATGTGGGTGAGATGGAAGAAGAAGTGTGATGCTGTTGTATCCAGTCTACATGGCTTCTACTTGTTCTAGGACAGCTACCTCATTGGTGGTGAGGGGGGAAGAGGAGGCAGATGGCATGGAGTTGCCAAACAGGGAAGGTCTGACTGGAGAGGGAACTTCTGCTAAGTCCCTGAGGTAGCAGTCTATGTCTTCAAGGAACTTGAGCATTTCTAGCTGATAAAAGGTGATAAAGAGGGCAGTGTTACGGTTGGTGGTACCCTCCCATCTTTTTCCCCTACCATTCCTTTGGACTACCCTGGGTCGTCTCTCTGGGACGACATTATCGCTTCTCTGCAGGAGTATGCAGTGTCTGACACTGCCTTCAAGGACAGCCTCCTTGATCCATCCCTCTCCAACACTGCCCCCTTTTGATCCTATTTCTCCAGTTCTGGTTTTCCCCGATTCCACATTGATCCTATTTATGTTCCGATTCCTCCTGAGGACACTGCCCCCTTCCATCACGTGCTTCTTATATGCAATGCATTTCTTACCTCATACTCATGATAGTGCCTCCCCTCACATTACATTCAGACTCTGACTCACCTGCCCTAAACCGACTCCAGGCAGTATATATATTCGTGCTCCGCCTGTAATGCTTCTTTAACTTGAACCTACACAATCTACTGTGTATCTTGGAGTTCACCACTGGCTTGCTTCTCTTGCCAGCTCTCTCACTTTATTCTTCGCTTTACTATCATCTCTCTTGTGAGAGCAATCTTCAGTTGATCAACATAAGGATGTTGATCTTCGTCTGACTCAGGCCAGAGCAGACTCGACAAACTCCAACTATGCATTGGTGTTCCATTGTTACGTTGGTCGTAATAAAAGATTCAAGTTTCTACTCATTGGTGCTACTCAGCCCAACCTCCCCACCAGACACTGCTAGACACAGCCACACTAGGTCAACATGAGGCATATCAATCTTACGCAACTCCTTTCAGGAGAACCCGAGGACGACAAGGAATGTCATATATCTCCACCCCACCCCTCTGCCCAGTCTTCCACCTTCTCTCCCCTTCCCACTCCAGAATCTCAACGAGTGTCTGGGTCTTCATGAAGTAACCTGATCACAAGTCACCCTCCCCCACCTAGGAGGAACTCTCCTGCCCTCTCTCAATCATCATCAGTCAGTTCACACCCTCCCACCAGTCTCACCCAGTACTCTATTTCCAAAGAGGAAACTGTGGGCTCTGAAGGAGGAACCTATGAGAGGACTGTTCTCACTGGAGCAGACACAGAGGCTTATCTTGCAGCCAATCCAAGACCTTCCCCTATCCCCAAACTGGACCCAGACCACCCTATAGGAGATGAAGAAGACGATGACAAAGACATGACGAAGGATGTCAAAGCAGCCCTCCCTGAGGACTTTACTGGAGAAGGAAAGGATGCCAACAGGTGGCTCCTAGAAATGGATGGATACTTCTCCCTCCACCTGGACCTATTGGACAGGGCAAAGGCCCTCATATTGTTAAACTGCATGCACAATGGAAGAGGCAAAGCGTTTGCAGAAGCCTGGCTGATCAAACTTGCGGATCAGACCATCCCACATGGAGACAAAGACTATGCCCATGTAAAGGAGGCCTTTGCCACCACATTCTCCCCTTATGATGCTGCATCACATGCACGAGTAGAGCTTGCTTCCTTAAGACAAGACTATAAGGACGGCTTCGACAAGTACCTCGCAGAGTTTGTGGTCCTTGCTATCCAAGCAGGGATCAAAGAGAAGGCAGCCTTACAAGAATGGTTCCTTTGAGGACTTGACAGAGAAGTCGCCAAACAGCTATCACTCTCTAACATCCTCAAAACCGCTGAGAAGATAGAGGATGTTTACAACAAGGCAGTGGAGATAGAAAGTGGCCTAGCATGGATCAGGGACATGAAACGAATCCCTCAACCCCCACCACCAAGAAGGACAGGGCATCAGCATCGCCACGATCCAAATGCTATGGACGTGGACTGCCTCACACTCTCCCCCAAAGAAAGAGCTCATTGCTACAGGGATGGGTTATGCTTCATTTGCAAGAAGAAGGGATGTTCCTCTCGAAAACATTCCAAACTAGCAGAGGAGTCCAAACTCACATGGTTATCAGTACTCCACCGAAGAAGGACCCATTGGAGTCCTACATCAAGAGTCTAGAGACCTGCTCAGACAAGGATGGGATCCTTCGAGCCCTCAAAGCCGCCTTTGAAGAAAACAGAGACAAGAAAGGGGAACTTCTCCCAGACACCGAAGAGATATGGGGAGAAGAAGATATTAACACCCTTGAACTAGGAGAAACTCCAGTTCAAGCAATGCCCACTTCGCATTTTTAGGAGGAAGGGATGGACCAATGTCATCTCCTTCCGTCACGATTGCACCTGTATTTATTTCTGGATCAAAGAGTAATTCTATTCGCATCCCCATCTCAATCCAGAATAAACACACAACAAAAATCATTGGCCTAAATGTGTTAATCGACAGTGGAGCAACTGGATGTTTTCTCTCTCGACATGTGGTCGAGAAGCACAAGATTCCCTTGATCCCCCTTTCCCACCCGATCAAAGCTTGGAATGTAGATGGATCGTTAAACCAAGCCGGAGACATCACTCACAAGATTGCTGCCATACTCAACATGGATGGAGTACTAGAGGAGTGGAACTTCTTCATCCTAAACTGCAGAAAGGATGACTTGATACTAGGACTGCCCTGGCTACGGGCAGTAAACCTGACCATCGACTGGTCGACAGGACAAGTGACTATAGACCCTGGGCGGTACAAAGAACGGCATTTCAACCACCCCAGAGCACTCTCCCAGAGATACTTGCTGAAGTATCTAGACTTCAATGAAGACACAAGAACTGAGAAGGACTTGAAGACATCTTTCCACCAGAAGAAACCACTGCACAGGGCTCGCGTACTGTGTATGCAACATGACTCGAAAGTACCGGATTTTCTCGTAAGGAAAACAATGTTATCCACCACCCTCGCAAAGAAGGAGGGAGTTGCCAAAGTGGAACTCCCCACCCTGTACAAAGACTTCGAAGATGTCTTTGAAAAGAAGGATTCCACCAAGTTGCTGCCATCCAGACCATATGACCACGCCATTGACTTATGGGACACTTTTGTATCCCGATGAGCAAAGATGTATCCATTATCCCCCCTGGAGCAACTCGTGTGCAAGGAGTTCATCAATGAACACCTAGCATCAGGGAAGATTACGCCATCAAAATCTCCCCAAGCCTCTCTATTCTTCTTCATCCAAAAGAAAGATGGAAAGCTACGACCTTGCCAGGACTACAGATACCTGAATACGCATACCATCAAGAATGCGTACCCCCTCCCACTCATCACTGATCTGTTACGAACCCCTTTTCTCACCCCTTTCTTTTCTAGTCATGTGACCCCTTTCACACTTTCACAATCATGTGACCTTATCTTTTTCCCATCACGTGACTGTGCGAACCAGGTCTAGACCTATAACACGTGTCAACCTCATTTATTTAATCTCCATCAGTCTAGAACATCTAGCACTGCCTCCTATTAATCTCCATCTACATTACTCATCGTAGTTTACTAATACTCACACGATTCGTCATTACATAGCCTCACGCGCATAGACCAGCGTCATAATAAGTACAAACATGTAAACAGTATATATACCTTGAATCCAATGCCCCAAGAACTCTAGTCAAGTTCTTGTTGGGATTCCCTCTCAACTATCTCTTCTCTCTACAGTCAGTTTACATGATTGAGTGGCCCAAGTCTTTATTAGATTTGAGGTTGTCAACATAAGAACTTGACTAGTTTCACTTCTGTCACTCAATCCTCTACCTTCTTCATTGTTACACGTGGCCCCTAGCGTTAAAGGGAAAACAGCCGGACTCGAGGCTTAACGAGATCTACCCTTATCCTTTCACCCTTCTCGCACACTTGCGCTACATGTTTCCTTTTTATGTATACCTACCCTATATGGGTGTGAAGGCACTTAGCTATCTAGGGCGGTGCAGCACTGAGCTCAAGCGCTCTTAATTGGTTTAAACACCGGTGCAAAATCTTCAGACTTCTTTTCGCTATGTGCGAGTGTCCTCGTGTGGCACACTTTTTTACCTACGTTTACCTCATACATTGTTGTGGTGCAAGAGCAGTATTGTGCCCACCCAACTCCGTATTACAATACTTTTCTACGGCAAAGTCAAGAAGGTTTGACTTGATTCACACCTAGTGGAGTGAGCAGATCCTCCTAGGAATTTTTACGTACACCCTTTTATGGATGATCAAAGCCGAGGACATCTCGATCCTCATCAAGAAAAGATCTCCTTCTCCCTACGAAGCCTTTGAATTCAATGAAGATCCCAACGACGCCATCGAAATCAAACAGGAAGAAGAATTTCCACCTCACTTTTTCAACTTCCTACGCGCAGGCTTTACTAGAGCCGAAGAAGAATTTCACCCATACGAAGCAGAAGCCTGGTTTGTCTTACGACAACTAGAACAAGAATTAGCCCAACCTGTTGTTCAGAGAACCAGCAGGACACTACGAGACCGACGAGGACTACGAAAGCCCAACACACTCTCCACCGTCCTCACCAACCCCAAGACAACAAACAATGTCCGCAGACACCGCCCACATTGCCACACTCGAGGCACAGCTCCTGGCTCTTACAAACCAGCTGCAGCAGCTCGCCAACAGCGGCGTGCAAAACACCAACACTGAGGTTAAAATCTCAAAGAAGGTTGAGGTCGTCCCCAACCCAAAGCTCTATGATGGGAGCTACGACAAATTTGACGAATGAATGATTCATCTACGCATCTATATCAATGCAAATTTAGAAACGTTCGACACTGACAAGAAGAAAGCAATTGCCACGCTTTCACGAATCGGGTCCAAGGAGGAAAAAGACAAAAATGGAGCAGGAATGTGGGCACAGAACCAACTCTCCAAATATATGAAAGGCTCCCTCCACATGTGGCCCGACGATGACGAACTATTGATGTTGTTGAAAGATCGTTTCAAACCTGGCATGGATGCTGATAACGCAATGGACCAGCTCACATGAATGAAGCAAGGTCCCAAGGAACGCACCAAGTCCTTCCTAACTTGGTGGGTCGCACAATACGAACGGTCTCAATGTGGAGACAACATGGGAGTATACCTCCTAGAAAAGAATATCCGCGATGAGATTATAAAGCACATATTCGTAAACAGCCAAAGGAAGAAGTATGTCACCCCGTACTTAATCGAAATCAAGAAGACTGGGAATCTTCTTGAATCATTCGCTCTACAGAGCAACCAAGGACGAGTCTGGCAGAACCAGACACAAGGAAGCTCCTCAGGAGCGCATACTTACAGCGGCCGTGGCGATCCCATGGACATAGACGCAGTACGCACCGGCAAAGGCAAGTGCTTCAATTGCCAAGGACCGCATTTGGTTAAGGATTGTCCCAAACCAAGAAAGGAATGTGGGGAATGCAAGTTCCTTGGGGGTGGGCATAGCCGAAGGTGCAGCAAGTATCGCAACGTACGCGCCAATATGAGTGATTCATCTGGCACAAATGAGGATGCTGGAAATGGAGCTGGGACCGATGCGAGAATGAAACAGGTCGCAGCTATGGACTTTGAGGCTGCTAAGGCCTATTTTGCAGACTTCTTGGCTAACGAGTTGGGAAAAGAGTAAAGTCGCGGAATATACCGGGTGTTCCTGCAACTACGGACAAAAAGAAAATAGATAATCCTATAAAAAATAGCTTTTCTGTACTTTCTTCATATGTCGAATATGGAGAAGAAGAACACGAGTTCTTCGACTCCCAAAATAGGACATTAAATTACGATAGCGACGAACTTCCCAATTCTCAAACCCAGACCGGGTCTCACGAAAGTGAGCTTGCTGCAGGGGAATGCAGGCTTAATTCGGTGAAGAAAAATATATAAAAAATTATTACGAACAATGATATCTATGAAACCCTGGAACGGATCTGTCTCAGATCTGTTAAAACAAAACGAGAAATCAACCTTGAAATCAAGGTGGCATCTGCCACAACTAAATACAAAATGCACAACACACACGCACTCCTAGACAGTGGAGCAAACGGCATTTTTGTAGACGCCAAATGGGCCAAGGACAATAAACTTTCGCTTACGAAACTCACACAACCCATACCAGTATTCAACGTGGATGAAACCAAGAACTCCGCAGGAGACATCTCTCACACAGCAGAAATTATCATCGACTATCAAGGACATCGTGAGAAACTAGTAGCAGAAGTAACCGACCTGGGAAAGAACCCAGTAATTTTAGGATACATGTGGCTGTCCAAACACAACCCAGAGATTGACTGGCAAACAGGATCAGTACGACTCACACGTTGCCCGAGGACATGTTACCTCTTATCCGACAGACCCATATTTGTCAGGACCCTAGAAGAAAGGGAAATGAACGACATGCCATACGTATATCACCGTCAAAAAAAAGTAACGACTGAGCAGCAGCAGAGTGCGCTGGTTACTGAGAAGACTGTGAAGCAGATGGTTCTCAAGGAATTCCACCAATTCCTAGATGTATTGTCCAAAAAGCATTCCAAAAGGATGCCTGAAAGAAAACCTTGGGACCACGCAATAGATATGAAGCCCGGATTTAAGCCCAAAAAGGGAAAACTATACCCAATGTCTGTCGAGGAACAAAAGGAAGTTTCCGACTTTGTAGACGAACAATTACGAAAAGGCTACATCCAACCTTCAAAATCACCACAAACATCACCAGTCTTCTTCATTCCAAAGAAAGACAGAAAGAAATGAATGGTACAAGATTACCGATACCTAAACAAATGGACGGTAAAGAACAACTACCCACTGCCGCTGATCTCCCAATTGGTCAACCGACTGCGGGGTGTGAAATTGTTCACAAAGATGGATCTCAGATGGGGATATAATAATGTACGCATCAAAGAAGGCGATGAATGGAAAGGTGCCTTCGTTTGTCACAGGGGAAGTTATGAACCATTGGTTATGTACTTCGGACAAACCAATTCCCCGGCCACGTTCCAGGCCATGATGAACGACATCTTCCATGACATGCAAGCAGTTGTCATCATATATATAGATGACATCCTCGTGTTCACTAAAAATGAGAACCAAGAGGAACACGATGCAATCGTCCTAGAAGTCCTCAAATGACTCCAAGAAAACGACCTATTTATAAAACCAGAAAAATGCACATTTCATACAAAGAAGATCGATTTCTTAGGCATGATTGTCTCAGAGGAAGGAATCGAAATGGAACCCAGCAAAGTAGAAGCTATCCAAAAATGGCCAGTCCCCATGAACGTAAAAGGAGTCCAGAGTTTTCTAGGGCTCGCTAATTTTTATCGATGATTCATCAAAGATTTTTCTATTGTGGCTAGACCACTAAACGACCTCACAAAAAAGGATCTCACATGGAGATGGACAGAAAAGGAACAAAACGCGTTTGACATGCTGAAAGAAGCTTTTATTACAGCTCCTGTCCTCGCCTACCCGGATAACGATTGTAATTTCTGGCTAGAATGTGACGCCTCGGACTTTGCAACAGGAGCAGTACTATCTATAGAAAAGGAAGGAAAATGGCATCCAGTAGCGTTCTCGTCACATTCCATGACGGCAGAACAAAGGAACTACCCGATAGCCAACAAAGAAATGCTCGCTACTATTCACACACTCAAACAATGGTGCCATCATTTAGAAGGTACTGAGAAATCATTTGAGATCTGGACCGACCATGCCAATCTCCAATATTTCATGAAATCTCAGGATCTTAACCGACGACAAGCACGATGGGCACAATATTTATCCTGCTTTAATTATGAACTGATTAAAAAACCGGGTACCTCCATGGGAAAAGCCAACGCACTCTCACGAAGAGAAGATCATGCTGTGGGAATAGACCAAGACAATAAAGGAGTCACAGTCATACCTGCAGAACGTGTATGCACTAATGAAGTAACTTATATACATGGAGAAGAACAAAAGATCCTAGATCGGGTTAAGATCGCACAATCCACGCTACGCAAGTCATCCCTTTTGGGATTTGAAATTGACGATGAAGGTTTCGCTAAATTAAATGGAAAATCTACGTACCTGGAGAAGAAAGTAATCTCCGCCAGGATATTATTGAACTTTACCATGACTCCACGTTAGCCAGACATGGTGGCGCAGAGAAGACTCACGAGTTAATCTCACGCTACTACACATGGGAAGGCATACACAAACAAATAACGGACTATTGTTCCCGATGCGAAAGATGCGCTCGGATGAAACCAACCACACAGCCTCCGGCAGGCAAATTATGTCCTAATCCTATTCCCGAGGGTCCCTGGCAGGACATCTCTGCTGATTTCATAACGGATTTACCCACTTCCAATGGCTACGACAGCATCCTCGTGGTAGTGGACAGATTTAGCAAAGAAGCAATATTTATTCCCACAGTCAAAACAATCACCAGCCTGGGAACTGCTAAACTATATCGAGACAATGTTTGGAAAACGCATGGCCTCCCAAGATCTATTATCTCTGATCGTGGCCCGCAATTCTCAGCACAAGTAATGAAGGATCTCCGCAAAATGCTTCAGATCAACTTATGCATGTCTACAGCTTTCCATCCCCAAACAGATGGACAAACGGAGCATGTCAACTGAGACCTTCAACAATATCTACATCTCTACACCACGGAAAAGCAAAAGAAATGGTAAGAATGGCTAGCCCTTGCACAATTCCAATATAACAATAAGGCCCACTCTGCTACAGGCAAATCCCCATTCCAAATCACACGTTCATATTCACCACATATGGGAATTGAACCTAAAGAAAACATGAAAGCACCTGCCGCTATGGCATTTGCCAAGGATTTCACATAGACCTTAGCCAATGTGAAAACTTCTCTCTCTAAAGCACAGGACGCAATCAAGGCACAAGCCAACAAACACAGATCAGAAGCGCCTGTTTACAAAAAAGACTCACAAGTGTGGTTATCTACCGAACACTTGAACCTAAAGGAAACCCGCCAATCACGTAAATTAATGCAAAGATGGCTAGGCCCCTATAAAGTTCTTGAAATGGTAGGAGACAATGCCGTAAGGCTAAAACTCCCACGCTACATGAAAATTCACCCAGTGGTAAACGTATCATGGGTTAAACCATACAAGGAATGACTTCCTAATCAGAAACTCTATAAACCTGGACTGGTATCGGTTACGGATGAAGGAGACGAAGAATTTGAAGTTGAATATATTACGGCATCTCGACTAAAGGGTCGGAAATTAGAGTTCTTAGTTCACTGGAAAGGTTACCAAGAAGAAGACTGAATGTGGGAAATAGAAGGCAATCTTTCCCATGCTAAAGAAGCAATCGGCGACTTCTATAAAAAGAACCCACAAGCACCACGACAATTACGAATGATGCAAATGGCGTTTACCTCTTTATTTAACCCCTACGAAAACTACACGGAACCTCTACCAATCTGGTCTCACCTGGAATGTGAACCATAGAGGGGGGTAGTGTTACGAACCCCTTTTCTCACCCCTTTCTTTTCTAGTCACATGACCCCTTTCACACTTTCACAATCATGTGACCTTATCTTTTTCCCATCACATGACCATGCGAACCAGGTCTAGACCTATAACACATGTCAACCTCATTTATTTAATCTCCGTCAGTCTAGAACGTCTAGCACTGCCTCCTATTAATCTCCGTCTACATTACTCATCATAGTTTACTAATACTCATATGATTCGTCATTACATAGCCTCACGCGCATGGACCAGTGTCATAATAAGTACAAACATGTAAACAGTATATATACCTTGAATCCAATGCCCCAAGAACTCTAGTCAAGTTCTTGTTGGGATTCCCTCTCAACTATCTCTTCTCTCTACAGTCAGTTTACGTGATTGAGTGGCCCAAGTCTTTATTAGATTTGAGGTTGCCAACACGATCTAGTAGATCAGGTACGAGGATCCTCCATCTTCACAAAGTTCAACGTACGATGGAGATACAACAATATCCTCATCAAACCTGAGGACAGGTGGAAAGTGGCCTTTGTCACCCCTTTTGGTCTCTATGAACCAATGGTCATGTTCTTCAGGATGTGTAACTCCCCAGCCACCTTCCAGGCCTTTATGGACGACCTGTTTGGGGACTACATTGCTGAAGGGTGGTTAATCATTTACATGGATGACCTCCTTATCCATTCTTCCGATCTGACCCTTCATGAGGAATGGACAAAGAAAGTGCTCCAGAGGTTCAAAGAACATGAAATGTTCCTGAAACTGGAGAAATGTACCTTCATGGCATCAGAGGTGGACTACCTGGGACTCGTCATCAACAAAGATGGAGTCAAGATGGACCCCACCAAACTACAGGCAATTGAGGAATGGCCCCGATCCAACAACACCTGAGAAATACACTCCTTCTTAGGGTTCTGCAATTTCTACAGGAAATTCATCCCTTCTTTCTCGGACATCACACGCCCCCTCCTCGATTTAACCAAGAAAGGCGCCCCCTGGAACTGGACTTTGTCCCAAGAAAAGTCTTTCCTCAGTTTACAGAAAGCCTTCATCATAAGGCCAGTGCTGGCCTTCCCTGACACCTCGAAACCATTCACCCTGATGACCAATGCCTCCTTGACTGCCTCCAGAGCAGTACTAATGCAAGAGGATGCCAACGGAGACCTACGCCCGTGCAGCTACCTCTCCCAGACTTTCTCTCCCACTGAGAGAAACTATGATATTTTTGACCGGGAACTCCTCGCTGTCATCCGTGGACTTGAGGATTGGAGACAGTATCTCCTAGGATCCCCCCACCCTGTAACAGTTCTTACCGACCACAAGAACCTTACCTATTTCAAGGAACCCTGGAAATTATCCAGACAACAAGCCAGATGGCTTTTATTCCTCCAGGACTTTGACCTGGATTACATGGCCCTACCAGGAAGCAGGATGGCCCCTGCCAATGCACTCTCTCAACAGCATGAGGTGGACACCACTGAGGACAATGAGGATGTCCAAGTGCTCCCCTCAAATGCCTTCATTCGGGCCATCGACGTAGCCCTCGCAGACAAGATCCAGGACTCGTCCTCTACAGACCCCTTGGTCCTGGATGCTCTCCATAAGATGGAAATGGAGGAACCACTGTTGAAACGTTCCCACCCATCGGATTGGACCTTCTCTGATGGCCGCCTCTACTACAAAGAACGCTTATACGTCCCCAAACCCGCCCAGCACGACCTGGTCATCGCTGCCCACTCCTCCCCCTCCGGGGGCCATGGTGGTCACTTGTGCACCACTGCCCTTCTCTCCCACGATTATTGGTGGCCAGGACTTTCGTCCTATGTCCGTCGGTTTGTCACGGGTTGTGTGGTCTGTCAGTTGAGCAAGGTGCTCACTCATCCCATGGCTCCCCCCCTTGTTCCCCTCCCAGTGGCGACTTCTCGCCCCTTTTTCCACATTTTGGTGGACTTGATCACCA
Source organism: Boletus subluridellus (assembly GCA_038092575.1). NCBI lineage: Eukaryota > Fungi > Basidiomycota > Agaricomycetes > Boletales > Boletaceae > Boletus > Boletus subluridellus. The sequence continues at coordinate 11,834 of JBBPQN010000548.1, forward strand.
ATCTCCCCCCGGTTGATGGGTTCGACTCTGTCATGGTCGTGGTCAACCATGGGCTTAGTAAGGGGGTAATTGTTACTCCTTGTGCCAAAACTGTTGCGAGATGACTCAAGCGAACACTGGTGAGACTCTACTGGGGCTACACCAAACCAAACGATGAAGAGAAAGCAGAGGTAAAAGAGTAAGAGGCAATGTCTTCCTTAATCAACTCGCAGGGACGTAGGCCACAAGTGACAAATGGATTAGACTGGGGAGTCCAGTCGAGTACAGCTACTTTATATATGTTACAGGTTGGCGCATAGACCATAGGGTCCATGGGAAAGACTACTGGATATGGATAGATAAAAAGAAGAGTTTATGAGAAGAGAAGAATGATGATGGGAAAAGGAAGCGGAAATTAATAAGGCGTGTGTGCAGCATGTTTGTCTGGACCATAGGTCACGTGTAGTTTCCCATGGTCATGTGCACATCACGTGACTTCGAAGTCTGAAGGATGTAAAGTAGTGCGCTAGTACGCTAAGTTAAAAAAATGTTTGAAAAAAATATAGTATATCATAACACTACTCCCTCTTTAAGACTCGAATTCCAGGTGAGTCCCGTGATAATTAGTTTCGGTAAAATTTTCGTAACGTGAGAAAAGAGAGGAGAAATCTCCAATGGTAAGGCCGCAAAGTTTCTGAGGAGCTGAGGGGTTCTTTTTGTGGAAATCGGCAACTGCCTGAGGGGCAGTGTTAATAATGTCGCCTGATTCCCATGTCCTATCGGATTCGTCGTATCCTTTCCAATGTACGAGATATTGAAGCTGGCAGCCTTTAAGATGAGATGCCGCAATGTAGTCGATTTCAAATTGTTCTACTTCTTCTTTGTCAACTTCGATTGCGTCAGGGTGTGAGACTGGTTGACCTGGAAGGGTTGCCCGATAAGGTTTAATGCGTGATATGTTAACGGTGGGGTGAATACGAATGGAGTTAGGTAATTTGAGTTTGACGGCGTTAGGAAGGACTTCTAGGATTTCATACGGACCAATCCATTTTTGTGTCAACTTCTTTGCCATATAAGGGAGCTTCAAGTGTTCGGCCGATAGCCAAACTTGTTGTCCTTTCTCGTAATCTGGAGCTTCAGATCGTTTAGATTCCAATTGCTTCTTCATCCTTTCTCGTGCTTCCTCTAATGCATCTTCTACTTCTTTATGGCTTTTTCCCATTTCCATGCCAAAATCTTTTCCCATGCCTTTAGCTTTTCCTTCAAAACCCATGCAAGGGGCGTAGTTACGTGTGATGTTGAAGGGGATAGTGCCAGTGGCGGTTGTAAGGGAATTATTGTGATGGAACTGAGCAACTTTGAGCCAATCGGCCCATTCAGTCTGCCACTTAGCTACATAAGAGCAGAGATATTGTTCTAATTCTCTATTGATACGCTCTGTTTGTCCATCAATTTGTGGGTGGTAGGTGGTGGAGATTTTCTGGGAAATAGAAAGAAGATTACATAATTGGAAAGTAAAGTCCGAAACAAACTGGGGACCTCGATTGGAAACAATCATAGAAGGAAGTCCGTGGATACACCAAATATTGTCTCTGAAAATGATAGCTAAGTCCTTTGAAGAAACGGTATCGTAGGTGGGGATAAAAACGACTTCTTTTGAAAATCGATCAACAACGACACAAATGGCAGTATAACCGTGGGAAGCGGGTAAACCCGTAATAAAATCGACAGATAAATCTTCCCAGTGTTGTTTAGAAGCGGGTAAAGGAAGGAGTTTTCCTGCCAGTGCCTTTGACTTTCCCTTTGTTTGGGCGCACACTTGACAGCTATCTACATAGTTTTTAATGTCTTTTGTGACACCAGGCCATGAAAAATGACGAGTGAGGAGATGAGAGGTACGAGCTTGTCCGGAATGTCCACCGATAGGGGAATCATGACAAATAGTAAGAAGTTCTGTACGTAATGGTTTGGGAACAAAGACTTTGTTTCTGTTGTTTTTGAAAATATAGTTATCGTAATCATAAGTATATTCGTTAAAGGATTCTTCTCGTATTTTTTCTGATTCTTTTATGATTTTTTCGTAAAAGGAGGATGAAAGTTCGACATTGTTAATAAAAAGAGAAGGAGGTAAAACGGTAATGTTCTGGTTGTGATCTGTGACAGCATCACCATGGTCTGGTCGGCGAGATAAGGCATCCACACGACCATTCAATGTACCAGGTTTATAAATAAAAACGTAATTGAACTCTTGAAGAAGTGCATGCCATCGAGCTTGACGACCAGATAAGGTTTGGGGTTTCTTCCAATATTCAAGATTCTTGTGATCTGTCCAGATCTCGAAACCTTCCCTACCGATAAGGTAGTGTCACCATTCTTCTAAGGCTCGAATGACTGCAAGGAGTTCTTTATCATAAATAGGGTAATTGCGCTCGGCGCTGTCGAAAGAGTGAGAAATGAAGGTGCAGGGTCTCCAGAGACCATCATCGCATTTAACCGAGAGCACTGCCCCTGTGGCGATATCCAAGGCATCCGTTTCAAGACGCATTTCTTTGTGGGTAGGCCAACAGGGGTGATTCCTTAAATTTGGCTTTTAAGGAATCAAATGCGATTTGGTGCTTCGGTTCCCATTTGAATAGAACGTCCTTTTTGGTTAGATCGTTCAATGGGCGTGTGATGTCTGCGAAGCCTTCTATGAATCGTCGATAATAATTACAAAGTCCGAGGAAGCCTTGCAGTTGTTTGAGGCATGTGGGAACCGGCCAATCCAATACCCCTGACACCTTCTTTTCCTGCATTTCTACTCCCTCTTTAGATACTACCAT
>JBBPQN010000549.1:0-10515 GCA_038092575.1 Boletus subluridellus
GTCTAAAGAGCTTAATATTATAAGGGTATAAGACCCTCTATTTATAGTAGAAGACATGGTGCACAGACCATGTAAGTATAAAAGGAAAAAGATATGTAAGGTAATGCCCTTAGCCCATGGGCATTCCAATTGGACGGTAAGTATTGTATGATCTACCATATAAGGTGTCAACCCTGTACCCTAACAGGTGATGTGAGAAACCCTTGTACCCTGGGTCAAGGGTGTTACCATGGCAGGACAGTAGTAACAATGATGTAATATATACAGTTATCTAGACCTGGGTTTGAGGGTATGAGCTAACAGTGATGTATATATGATGTCACTGGTCTAGGCATATGATGTCAGTGAGTCTAGCCTGTGTTGCATGAGTTAAGGGTCACATGTAACCAAAGAGATATGAATGAGAATAATATGGTGAAGATATAAACCATACTACTATATCCAGATAAGAAAGAATAATACTATGGTCGAATATGACCATTAGTATCTGAAAGGTTAACATATAATGTCTCCATGAAGGAACATGGATAATATAGAAAGATAAAATGAATAAAGGAACTTATGGTATGAGATAATCCCTAGTCAGGATACCATAATTCCAACATCTTGTCCATTAAGAATAGCAAGAGAAGCTTGTAGTTGAAAAATGTAAGGAATGATTGTTGACGAGCTAAGAATATAAATGAGTAGGCATGCACAAAGTGTGTTCATCTTGTCCTGGTTTAAGAGTGTTGATATGTAGTCTAGAGGGATTGTTACGTTTTCTTTCCCATTTCTCTTTCTTTGCCCCTATTATTCTTTATTTCATTTCACTATGAATCCATCTCGCAGTTCTCCACTTGTTCCATTGGCTCCCAGACTGTTCTAGCCCCATCTGGTCCCCTCATTTTCCAATTCTTCCATCCCTGCACTGCAGGTTTCCACCTCATTCCACATTATTCTATGAGAACCCTTCTTCCACATTCCATCAGGTTCTTGCACTGTATTCTAACTCTTTATGGAACATTCTTTCTTGTTCTCTCCACTTATTCATCGCCGAGGCTAGCTACATCAGGAAAAAGGAAAAAATACCGTAGCGTGTGACATACTACACAGCCAATGTCGAGCAGTGTCATCAGTGGTAGGCACACCCAACATCAAAATTTTCTATGTTGACTACTATGCAAACTAAATTCTCTATAGCCAACTGTAGTAGTCTTTCATTAGGTGTGGGAGGTACATAGAACTTGGTCATCTCAACATGATACTCCTCCAGAACAGTTAAAAATGACAAGAAAGCTTCGAGGATGCATGGAATATCCAAGTCTCAGGTGTATGCAACAATCAAACCTGGCTGGGGAGTTGCAGTAGCCATCATTGTTGTTGTTGTTGTCGATGGAGGTGCAGCAGCAATGGGTGGTGAGGATGCCGAGCAGAAGAGTTCCAGAATTGGTGCTTCCATGACTTGTGTGCCTGTCTCGAAGTTTTTGGAGGGGTGGCAGGTGTGGGAGCAGCGATGGGGTTAAAGCAAATGGGGGGACAGAAGCAAACAGGGGGACAGAAGCATATGGAACACTGTAGACCAATGAGGCGATGTTGCGAGCGTACTCAAGCAAACACTGGCAGGACTCTGCTGAGGCTACACCAAACCAAACAACGAAAGAGAAGAGGAGATGAGGAGTAGAGACAAAGCAGTCTTCCTTAATACACTTGCAAGGACGTAGGTCGCAAGGTACAAATGGATTAGACTGGGGAGTCCAGTCAACTGCAGCTACTTTATATATGTTACAAGCTAGTGCATGGACCATAGGGTTCATGGGAAAGACTACTGGTTATAGATAGATGAAAGAAGACATGGTGAGAAAAAGATGATGATGATGGGAAAGAAGAAGCAGAGATTAATAAGGCATGTGTGCATCATGTTTGTCTAGACCATAGGTCACGTGTAGTTTCCCATGGTCACATGCACATCATGTGACTTCAAAGTCTGAAAGATGTAAGGTAAGTGCACGAATGCACTAAGTTAAAAAGTTTGAAAATATAGTATATCATAACACTACTCCCTCTTTAAGACTCAAATTCCAGGCGAGTCCCTTGATAATTAGTTTCAGTAAAGTTTTCGTAACAAGTGAAGAGCAAAGAGAAATCTCCAATGGTAAGGCCATGAAGTTTCTGAGGAGCCGAGGGGTTCTTTTTATGGAAATTGGCAACTGCCTGAGGGGTGGTATTAATGATATCACCAGATTCCCATGTTCTATCGGATTTGTTGTAACCTTTCCAATGTACGAGGTATTGAAGCTGGCGGCCTTTGAGACGAGATGCCACAATGTAGTCAATTTCAAACTGCTCTACTCCTTCTTCATCAACTTCAATTGCATCAGGGCGTGAGACTGGTTGACCTGGTAGGGTTGCCTGATAAGGTTTAACATGCGAGATATTAACTATAGGATGAATGCAGATAGAGTTTGGCAATTTGAGTTTAACAGCGTTGGGAAGAACTTCAAGGATCTCGTATGGACCAATCCATCTTTGAGTTAACTTCTTTGCTGTGTAAGGGAGCTTCAAGTGTTCGGCTGAAAGCCAAACCTGTTGTCCTTTCTCATAATTAGAAGCGTCGGATCTTTTGTTTTACGACTGTCTCTTCATTCTTTCTCATGCTTCCTCCAATGCATTTTCTACTTCTTTGTGGGATTTTCCCATCTCCATGCCAAATTCTTTTCCCATGCCTTTAGCTTTTCCTTCAAAGCCCATGCAAGGGGCGTAATTACGTGTGATGTTGAAGGGGATAGTGCCAGTGGCAGTGGTGAGAGAGTTATTGTGATGGAATTGAGCAACTTTGAGCCAGTTGGCCCATTCAGTCTGTCACTTAGCTATGTAAGAGCGGAGATATTGTTCAAGTTCTCTATTGATGTGCTCTGTTTGTCCATCGGTTTGTGGGTGATAGGCAGTGGAGATTTTCTGGGAGATAGAGAGAAGTTTACATAATTTGGAAGTGAAGTCCAAAACAAACTGGGGACCTCAATCGGAAATGAATATAGAAGGAAGTCCATGGATACACCAAATATTGTCTCTGAAAATGATGGCTAAGTCCTTTGAAGAAACTGTATCGTAAGTGGGGATAAAAACAACTTCTTTAGAAAATCAATCAATGATGATGCAAATGGCAGTATAACCATGGGAAGCGGGCAGTCCCATAATAAAATCAACAGATAGATCTTCCCATGGTCATTTGGAAGCAGGTAAAGGAAGGAGTTTTCCTGCCAGTGCCTTTGACTTTCCCTTTGTTTGGGCGCACACTTGGCAGCTATCTACATAATTTTTAATGTCTTTTGTGACACCAGGCCATGAGAAATGGTGAGTAAGAAGATGAGAAGTACGAGCTTGTCCAGAATGTCCACCAATAGGAGAGTCATGACAAATAGTAAGAAGTTCTGTACATAATGGTTCAGGAACAAAGACTTTGTTTTTGTTGTTTTTGAAAATATAGTAATTGTAATCATAAGTGTATTCGTTAAAGGATTCTTCTCGTATTTTTTCAGATTCTTTTATAATTTTATCATAGAAAGAGGAGGAGAGTTCAACATTATTAATAAAAAGAGAAGGTGGGAGGACAGTAATGTTCTGGTTGTGATCTGTGACAGCATCACCATGGTCCAGTCAACGAGATAAGGCATCTGCACAACCATTCGATGTTCCAGGTTTATAGATAAAAACATAATTGAACTCTTGAAGAAGCACGTGCCATCAAGCCTGACAACAAGATAAGGTCTGGGGTTTCTTTCAGTATTTGAGATTCTTGTGATCTGTCCAGATCTCGAAACCTTCCCTACCAATAAGGTAGTGTCACCATTCTTCTAATGCCCTAATGACCGCCAGGAGTTCTTTGTCATAAATAGGGTAATTGTGCTCAGCGCTATCGAAAGAGTGGGAAATGAAGGCACAGGGTCTCCAGAGACCATCATCGCACTTAACCGAAAGCACTGCCCCTGTGGCAATATCCGAGGCATCCGTTTCAAGACGCATTTCTTTGTCTCAATCAGGATAGGCTAACAGGGGTGATTCCTTGAACTTGGCTTTTAAGGAATCAAATGCGACTTGATGCTTCAGTTCCCATTTGAAAAGAACGTCTTTTTTGATAAGATTGTTCAATGGGCGTGCGATGTCTGCGAAGCCTTCAATAAATCGTTGGTAATAATTACAAAGTCCAAGGAAGCCTTGCAGTTGTTTGAGGCGTGTGGGAACCGGCCAATCCAATATCCCTGATACCTTCTTTTCCTGCATTTCTACTCCCTCTTTAGATACTACCATACCAAGAAAGTCCACTTTGTCCTTTGAGAAGCTACATTTTTCTGGTTTTACATAAAGATCGTTTTGGCGAAGATGGGAAAGCACCTCCTTTACTATTTCCTTGTGCTCTTCCTTAGTCTTGCCTTTGGTAAATATCATACAATCGTCAATGTAAATAACGAGTACGGCATACATGTTGTTAAATATATTGTTCATCATTTGCTGGAAAGTAGGGGGTGAGTTAGTCATCCTGAAATACATAACAGTTGGTTCATAAGCGCCTATGGGAGTAACGAAGGCTTCCTTCCACTCGTCTCCTTCCTTAATTCTCACATTGTTGTAACCCCATCGAAGATCAAGGGCCGTGAACATGTCTGTGCCCTTAAGGCGGTCAATCAATGTGGAAATGAGGGGAAGAGGATAGGTGTTCTTTATAGTGCCTTCATTTAAATAACGATAGTCCATAACGAGTCTCTTTTTTCCGTCTTTTTTGGGTATAAAGAATACTGGTGCCATTTGAGGAGACTTCGACGGGCGTATATAACCCTTCTTGAGTTCTTTTCTGATGAACGTGCGTACTTCGTCCATTTCCACATCCAATAAAGGAATTACTCTGCCCTTTTTGGGTGCAAAGTCTGGTTTCAGATCTATTGCATGATCCCAGGGTTTTCGTTCCGGCATTCTTTCGGATTCATTCTCGGAAAATACATCAAGGAAGTCATGATAAGTCTCAGGCACTTTCTCCTTGAGTCCTTCTTCTATACTACGGTTATAAATAAGTTTGATCAGTTCGTCAAAAGGTCCATTATCCATAATACGACAGTAGGGTGTGCAATGAGGAAAAGAAATAGTTTTAGTGACCCAATCTATAGTGGGATTATGCCGAGCCAGCCAGTCATAGCCGACGATGAGGCAGTGGGTTCCTAGTTTTGATACATAGGCTTCCAGGACCTCGTAATGGCCGGCAATCCCAATAATTAATGTGACAGCGTGGGTTACTTGGCCTATTGCTCCATTAGAGCCGTCAGCATTTTTCACTGAAATAGGGTTAGCAATTCTATAAGTAGGAATACTGTGAGAGAGAACATAGTCCTTGTCAATAAAAGTATGAGATGCGCCTGAATCTAGAAGGGACTTAAACGATCGAGATCACCAACTTCCATCTTCATAGTTCAGTACACGTGTCTCAAGTGACATTTTGCCACCGAATGACAATGTGCTTGTGCGAATGGAAATAGATGCAGGAGAATTGAGGGATTTATAGATAGGAGAATTTCTTACTTGGCGAACAAGAGAATTAAGCACGCTTTGTTTTAATTCTGGCGCCACGCTCACACTTTGTTGAGTCGCTCTTTCAAAATGGGGAATAATATTGCCAAGAAGATCGTCCAGAGTACATACAGGGAAATTGGACTCATCACAGTCGACAAGATCAGTGGAAATATTACAAGAAGATAGAGAAACAGAAGGAGAAACGTAATTGTCCAGTCCATGAACACCCTCATCGTTCACAGACTTATTTAATTTAAAGAGGAGGCCACCTTCTGCCTGGCTTCTACTTTGAACTTGTCTCTGTAGAAGACTTCGGCTTCTGCCGAATAGAAGGATGGTGTTGTCACTTGTTGGGCGACAACCGGGGGAGTGGACGGAGCGGAATTGTTGTTTGGAGGAGGGGGAAGGGGACAACTGTATTGGTGCTGGGCATGCTGGGCGGGCGGCTGGTAAGGTGCAGCAGGCACATAGGCACCTGTTTCATAATCCCACATGTACTGTTGCCGTACCTGCGGCGGTCGCGGGGCTCTCTGATTGGGGTTTTGAGAGCAATCTGGCCAGATGTGGCCAACCTTGTTGCAACTGTAACAAGTATGGGTATCGGGCTGGGACGGAGGCACAGCTTGCTGCGCGTCTATCTCCATCAGGGCTCCTCTACCCAGCTGCGTACCAGTGGGAGTGAAACGGGAATGGTTACCCAGAGGAGGTCATGGCGGGGGCAGATAATATTGTTGGCTGTAAGGCCACGGAGGACGAGGAGCGTATTGGGGACGATACGAAGAAGGTGTAGGGCGAGTGGGAGGGCCACGTTCAATTGCGATCTGTTCAAAATTTCTACCAATTGTTCGGTAGTTTTTACAGAGCTCGGAAAAGCTGTTGGACTCCTTAGCCATCATCTTTGCTTGATAGTAGATGCGGTAATCAACTGCCTTTTTGAGCAGTTCGATGGTGAAGTCCCATCCGATTTCTGATTCCTTGGTCAGGATGATGAACTCCTGAATGAACAAATCTATGGGCCTAGACCCTTGCTGTAAGGCTTGTAGCTTTTTGAGACTCTCATGAGCGAGAACCTCGATCTGGAAATATTCTTTGATCTCGATTTGGAGATCTGCCCATTTGGGCCATGCTACTATGCCCTTTGGTGTGGTCAGGGTGGACCCTGCCACTATTGGAATTTCTTCCTCTTCTTCTGCCAAGTATCATTCTAAGGTGATCTGGGCAAAGCCCTCAGCCTTCTTCTCGAATCAGGACAAGACTGCAACCGTGCAAACGCGGTTGTCCTTCCAATCTTGTGCATCGACCCAGAGTCGAAGCTTAATCCACCAGGGACGAAACTTGGAGCGGTCGCCATCCCAGTTTCCAGGGTCAACAATTTTTTTGGAAATGTTTGAGCGCTCCTTGCTCAAGGCGAGCGCGTTGAGGCGGTTGACAAGATCATCGATGTCGACAGATGTCATTGTTCAGTGCGAAGTGGGGGGACAGTGGTGTTGGAGAAAGAATGAGTCTGAGAAGTAATTGTTGCAACACCTGTTACATTGAAGCTGTACATAACAGAAGAGTGCGAGTTGGGCGTCGGAGTATCTTTCGGTATAAGGGATATGCTTCTTTGGGGGTGAAGGAGAAGAAGGTGGAGCTACTGGAGCAGCAGGAGTTTGCACCGGTCGGGGTTGTTGCACTACTTGATTTGTGCAAATGCGAGCCAGCTTAATCCTTACTGCGAGGTATCTTTCAACCAAGCTCGAGGGATGCGGCAAGTAGAAGATCTGAAAAAATAAACTTTTGACTGGAGGTAATACCTTCTTCTCCGTAAAGTCTCATAACAAGTTCTCTGGGGTCCGCAAAGCCCAGGAACAAACTGACACATATACTAACGTAAAAAACTGTGAACTGACGCTCTACCTCCCCAATCACTTGAGGGACTAACGAGACGATATAAGCTCGGCTACGGGCTGTATGATGACAGTGGTTCCCATATTGCTCTTCGCAAATAAGGCACGACCCTTATGCGGCTATCACCTCAAGGGAGGGACTGAGAAGGTTTCTATGTAACACGACAAAAGCTCGGGGTACTGCCCCACATTCTAAAGCAACAAACATAAAAGAAGATGAAATCTGGAAAACACCAGTGGGTTCTCTTTAGCCCTAGAGTCCGGGCAGTGTATAAAGTCTAATCCAAGTGTTGCAAGATGACTTGAGCGAACACTGGCGAGACTCTACTGGGGCTACACCAAACCAAAAGATAAAAGAGAAAGCAGAGGTTATGAGATGAGACGAGGCAGTCTTCCTTAATCAGCTTGCAAGGACGTAGGTCGCAAGCGACAAATGGATTAGACTGGGGAGTCCAGTCGAGTACAGCTACTTTATATATGTTACAGGTTGGCGCACAGACCATAGGGTCCATGGGAAAGACTACTGGATATGGATAGATAAAAGAAGAGTTCGTGAGAGAAGAAGAATGATGATGGGAAAGAGAAACGGAAATTAATAAGGTGTGTGTGCAATGTGTTTGTCTAGACCATAGGTCACGTGTAGTTTCCCACAGTCACGCACACATCACGTGACTTCGAAGTCTGAAAGATGTAAAGTAGTGCGCGAATGTGCTAAGTTAAAAAATGTTTAAAAATATAGTATATCATAACACTACTCCCTCTTTAAGACTCGAATTCCAGGCGAGTCCCGTGATAATTAGTTTCGGTGAAGTTTTCGTATTGAGAGAAGAGTGAAGAGAAATCTCCGAGGGTAAGGCCACAAAGTTTCCGAGGAGCTGAGGGATTCTTTTTATGGAAATCAGCGACTGCCTGAGGGGTGGTGTTAATGATGTCGCCTGATTCCCATGTCCTGTCGGATTCATCGTAACCTTTCCAGTGTATGAGATATTGAAGCTGGCGGCCTTTGAGACGAGATGCCACGATGTAATCGATTTCAAATTGCTCTACTCCTTCTTCGTCAACTTCGATTGCATCTGGGCGTGAGACTGGTTGACCTGGGAGGGTTGCCCGATAAGGTTTAACGTGTGAAATGTTGACAGTGGGGTGAATACGAATAAAGTTGGGCAATTTGAGTTTAATGGCATTAGGAAGGACTTCAAGGATTTCATAAGGACCAATCCATTTTTGTGTCAACTTCTTTGCTGTGTAAGGGAGCTTCAAATGTTCGGCTGAGAGCCAAACTTGTTGTCCTTTCTCGTAGTTAGGAGCTTCAGAGCGTTTAGACTCCGATTGCTTCTTCATTCTTTCTCATGCTTCTTCCAATGCATCTTCTACTTCTTTGTGACTTTTTCCCATCTCCATGCCAAATTCTTTTCCCATGTCTGTAGCTTTTCCTTCAAAGCCCATGCGAGGGGCGTAGTTACGTGTGATGTTGAAAGGAATAGTGCCGGTGGCCATAGTGAGGGCATTGTTGTGATGGAATTGAGCGACTTTGAGCCAATCGGCCCATTTGGTCTGTCGCTTAGCTACGTAAGAGCGGAGATACTGTTCAAGTTCTCTATTGATATGCTCTGTTTGTCCATCTGTTTGGGGATGATAGGTGGTGGAGATTTTTTGGGAGATAGAGAGAAGATTACATAATTCGGAAGTAAAGTCTGAAACGAACTGGGGGCCTCGATCGGAAATGATCGTAGAAGGAAGTCCGTGGATACACCAAATATTGTCTCTGAAGATAATAGCTAAATCCTTTGAGGAAACTGTATCGTAGGTGGGAATGAAAACGACTTCTTTGGAAAATCGATCAACGACAACGCAAATGGCAGTGTAACCGTGGGAAGCAGGTAAACCCGTAATAAAGTCAACAGATAAATCTTCCCATGGTCATTTAGAAGCGGGTAAAGGGAGGAGTTTTCCTGCCGGTGCCTTTGACTTTCCCTTTGTTTGGGTGCACACTTGGCAGCTATCTACGTATTTTTTAATGTCTTTTGTGACACCAGGCCATGAGAAATGACGAGTGAGAAGATGTGAGGTACGAGCTTGTCCAGAATGTCCACCAATGGGTGAATCATGACAAATAGTAAGAAGTTCTGTACGTAAAGGTTCGGGAACAAAGACTTTGTTTTTGTTGTTTTTGAAAATATAGTTATCGTAATCATAAGTGTATTCGTTAAAGGATTCATCTTGTATTTTTTCTGATTCTTTTATGATTTTTTCATAGAAAGATGAAGAAAGTTCGATATTATTAATGAAAAGAGAAGGAGGTAGAATGGTAATGTTCTGGTTGTGATCTGTGACAGCATCACCATGGTCCGGTCTTCGAGATAGGGCATCTGCTCGACCATTCGATGTACCAGGTTTGTAAATAAAAACGTAATTGAACTGCTGAAGGAGTGCATGCCATCGAGCTTGACGACTGGATAAGGTTTGGGGTTTTTTCCAATATTCAAGATTCTTGTGATCTGTCCAGATCTTGAAACCTTCCCTACCAATTAGGTAGTGTCGCCATTCTTCTAATGCTCGAATGACTGCCAAGAGTTCTTTATCATAGATAGGATAATTGCGCTCAGCGCTGTCGAAAGAGTGGGAAATGAAGGCACAGGGTCTCCAGAGACCATCATCGCACTTAACCGAAAGCACTGCCCCTGTGGCAATATCCAAGGCATCCGTTTCAAGACGCATTTCTTTGTCTCGATCGGGATAAGCCAACAGGGGTGATTCTTTAAATTTGGCTTTCAAAGAATCAAAAGCAATTTGGTGCTTTGGTTCCCATTTGAATAGAACATCTTTTTTGGTAAGATCGTTCAATGGGCGTGTGATGTCTGCGAAGCCTTCAATAAATCATCGATAATAATTGCAGAGTCCAAGGAAGCCTTGCAGTTGTTTGAGGCATGTGGGAACCGGCCAATCCAATACTCCTGACACCTTCTTTTCCTGCATTTCTACTCCCTCTTTAGATACTACCATACCAAGAAAGTCCACTTTGTCCTTTGAGAAGCTACATTTTTCTGGTTTTACATAAAGATCGTTTTGGCGAAGATGGGAAAGCACC
>JBBPQN010000550.1:0-14621 GCA_038092575.1 Boletus subluridellus
CAAGCCCGACTGTTTAGTCCTCTTGTTCCGTCGGAAAAGGGCCCCTGGTCTTTTCGAACCGTACTCTTACGCATCGTCACCCCCCTCCTCGTGGGTTGAATACCATGCCTCCTTCGTCCACCTCCCACTTACGCCACCTATGCACTGCTGCTTTGTAGTATGCTATTCCCTCTCGTTTTTCTCGTCCCTCACATAGCGTCCTTTGATGCCTTTTTTTACCGCTCTGACGACACCTCACTTTACTGTTCAACCTATGTCGCTCTGTGTCAAGTAGCTGCTATGTGTGTTTGTCCCGCGAAGCATTGTGTTTGGTTGAGAACTACCCTAAATCAGAAAGCTACCTTCGATGATAATCCTGTGACCTTTCTTTTCCATCTTATCATTCTGTCGCTCTCTTCCAACCCATTCCCTCTTCACCTCATACTTGCCAGAACTCTCTTGATAGCATCGTATTTTCTAAGATGAGTGGCGGTCGTACAACGTACGTTTCTGCCATCTGCCGCAAAAGCCCATCCTTATGCCCGCTAGTTGCCTTCAATGTGGTGCAAGATCTCGTAATATGACGGAACATGTCCGGGTCGAGCATCAAAATGAGGTTGAGATACGCTATTTGGGTCAGCCTATGCTCCCTCTTTTATGTTTCTCACTGATTTTTGCGCATATAGGCAGCAGCGTCCTCATAACTCGCCAATCCGACGGCTTCTTTCATTGTCCATGCAGCACATTCTCACATCGCAACCCAGACTGCGTCAAGAGGCATGTCAAATCTGCCTGTAGTAGCGGTGTTGAGCCTGTTTTGGGGCCTGAGAACCCTTCTGATGATGAAAGCGACACAGCAGGCTTACCTGCTCCCCGCACGCCAACCCTTTCTGGTTCGCTTGTGGACCTTCGTCCCTCGGCTAATGAAGATGGAAACAACGTTGATCAAGGCCTCAACTTCTCCCTAGTGAACGAAGCCGCTCGTCAGCCATCGCCGTTCCCTCCTTTAGAGCTACAAGATACCCCAGACCCCCCTTCCTTTGCCCCTTTTCCTTCTCCTGGCCAACATGCCTCCAATGATTCCGCACAATCCAGCGCTCACCCCTCTATCTCACCAGCCCGCGTTGCCGACCATGTAGCGACCCTTTCACGATGTGGAATCATGGTCAACCTTACCCATCGCCTGCTTATATGCGCAGACTGCTCTGAAGCCGTATATCCACCCCACACCCGCACCCATGTCACCGATCATGGAACACCCTGTCCATCTACTGAACAATTGACCGCTCTTTTGGAGGAGCTTGACGTCGCATCTGGCCCAACCCTCGATCCTTCTGAAGTTTTTCCCCCCGTCTTGGGCCTTTCGATCTATGACGGGCTCAAGTGCACCGTTGCTGCCTGCCACCTATCCTTTTATTCTAAGCGGTCATTCGAACGCCATTGTCAGGAGCAGCATGTTGGCTTTCCTCGGTCCTCCATCCCATGCAAGATTCATCGAATTTTCAAGAACAGGGCCTTACAGCTTGTCATCCGCATTGACCCTGACCTTTCCATCCAGCATCCTCATGGCACGTTTGCCCAATACCTATCCTGCGTACACTCGAAAGACGAGCCCTCCCCCGATAGCATCAACCCCTCTGTCGATCCCCGCAGGCTTAATGCCTTCCTCTACAGCGTCAGGTGGCACGATGTTGTGAGAGGGTTGCCCCTTGATGCTATTCAGCTACTGGTCTCCCTCCCTCGAGCCAGTGATCCTTTATTCCCTGTTTTGCAAGAGATTCTCTCGATGTTCCAGCACATGTGCAACGTCGTTGACGACATGGATGTCCTAACCCGCCGCCATATTCTAACCCCAAAGGGGTACGTACGTTGTCATTCTTGATGCGTTCATCCTACTCATTATTCTCAGCGATTTTCTTTCAGCTGATCTTGAAAACCAGCCCTTCCGCCGTCCTCAAACTGATGGATATGTGGCTCGTTGTGCCAATACCTGGTGTCGCTACATATGCGCCCTTTTGCGCTCTCTGGATCGTTCAGACGTCACTCTGTCCCTCTCACAACTGCAGCTCACACGTTGTGTTGCCCTTCGCCATGCTTTGACGGAAGGCCATGACCTGCGCCAACCGATTCAGTCCCTCTCCTATGCCATGCTTACTACCTATGAGCCCAATGTGGAGAGAGACAGCTCATTATGTCCTCTTATGCGCTTTATTGTCTTTTGGCATCTTCGCGAGGATGGTACCTTCCATCCTCCCTCCTCAATATCCCCTAACCTTGCCTCAATGACGTTCTGTTTTCGAACCATCGCTGTGCTTGATCTCCATACACGCATCCTTGCGGATCCTACTCTTACTTGTCTGAGGTTCGTGGCTTATTTGGGACCTATACCTGCTCACCAACAGGCCCATAGCTATTACCGCAACACCCTTCTCCCTCTTTTGAAGGAGGGCTATCCAACACCCTTTAACAATTTGCGTCAACTAACTCACCTCGTCTCCGCCCATGCTTACGATGCTGTCAAATTTCCTGATATGCATTGGAATGCAAAACGTGATACGCTCAGCGTCAAAGGCTATCCGTTGGAGATCGACCTCATCCCTCAAATGGCACAGGCACTGCGTGCAAAAGCCCAGGCCCTCCTGGACCAGCTATTGTTGGGGGCTGATACTGGCGAATTTGACCGCATCATAGAGGCCTCCCTTCAACCCCACGATCCCATCTCGTGGCCCATTGATCCTTTGCGAAACACTCAACAAGGATTTTCCTTTGTTCACTCACCTGATAACGCATTTCACCCCCACCTTGATATGCTATTGAAGCATATCCATTCTACCCCCTCTCTTTTTGACACCTATCATGCCATGGACATTCATGGCCGTGTTGTTCCCAAGCCCAGTTAGTGCCTCCTCACCTATCTCTAACCTTGCTCATGCCTTCTAGCCCCCATACGTCACCATCTCCACCTATATCACGAGTTTGTCGACATTCTCATGGTACTCGCTCACATCACCACGCCTGGTGCTGCCCGTGGAACTGAAATCGGCCCACTCCGTGCTGTTAACACCATTGATGGTCCTCGAAATCTCTTTTTTCTCTCCGGGTCATGTGCTATCATATGCCAATACTTGAAAACTCGCAGCAAGACTGGTCGAGATGGCTTCGTTGCACATTTTCTTCCTGTCAGTATTTCCCGATTCTTTATCTACCTTGTCGGCCCCCTGCGTCAGCTCGTGCTCGCCTTTGCCTGCCTCCTCTCTGCCGACAACATTGACAATTACCGAGCCTATCTGTACGTCGTGAATGGGAGAACCATCGATAGCAGTTCTTTCAGCAATACCCTTCGGTTTTATACCGACCGGTACCTTCATGTCCCATTGACGCTTGCCCCATATCGTCAAGCCATCAAGGCCATCCTTCGTTCTGTCTTACACTATGACGAGGACCTTGATTCCTCCGATGATCCTGTTGATGCTTGTTTCGGCCATTCCTCCTTCACCGCCAACACAAAATATGGTCTCGTTTATGATGACCTTCCCGGCCTCACGGAGAACGTTTATGTGGATGCCCTCCACCTCGCCTCTCGGTACCACTCTTGGCTGGGCCTTGCGTCAACCCCAAGCCACGACTCCATGCACATCTCTTCATCCCAAACGCCAACCTCTACCTTCCAGCCTGTCTTACAATGTTTGCAAAAGGTGCTTCCCACCTTGGACGCTATACGCAATCACTTCCGTGATCTCGAGACTGTCGAGAGTAACATATTGGAGCGCTGTATTCCTGTCATCCAGGACACCATTTCGACAACCCTTGCCCACAGGGTTCCATGGGCTAACCATCTACGTATACCTCCTGCCCCCCCTTCTACTTTGGAACCCATTCTTGTTCATCCATCCCGGCTTTCGTATCTTACTGCTTTGTTTCGGCGGCAGAACGTCTATTTCAAGTCTCTTTCACAAGGTCAAGCTGTCGAAATTGTCACCCGTATGCATCCGCATATTTTGGTCGTTCTTCGGACTGGAGGTGGAAAATCTGCCGTCTATCAAGCACCGTCCTTTGCTGCGGATGATGGCTTTCGTATTGTCATCATTCCATACATTTCACTGATGGATCAGGCCGTCTCCGATGCTTCTGATAAGAGCATCCCCCATACCATTTGGTCCTCCTCCCTTTCCACCACTGATCCCTTTAACCACAAGCTGGTCTTTGCCGCTGCAGAACATGTTGCCATGGAATCGTTTCAACAATGGCTGCGTAGCTGTTTCCAGACTGGCTATCTAAAGGGAATTATCATCGACGAGTCGCATGACATCTTGCTGTCTCGAGATTATCGTGACAGCTTTGGTTCCTTCACTTTTTTAGGCGGCATAGGTTGCCAGTTAGTTCTTTTATCCGCCACGATTAGCCCTTCTGTTGAAGCTGTGTTATGGAAAGTAAGCCGTTCATCCATTGGCAATACTCTCGCTCAACAATGCAGGCTGTTGGAATTGACACCCAACGTCAGCCGATCCACGTTGTTCGGGAGCCTACCATTCGCCCCAACATCCAATTCCTGGTCACACGCACAGCTGCAGAGCGCCTCTTTAACTTCGCCGTCCGTATTATTTTACACCACACCTTCCAATCCCCCCTTGACCGCGGTATCATCTTTTGTGAATATGTTGAGGATGCTACCGGTTTGGCCGACCAAATAGGGGCACCTTTCTACATCGGTAAAATGGACATCGACTCGCGTTCTGCTGCTCACACTCGATGGACTTCTGGTGCATCTAAATGGATTTGTGCGACATCTGCCTTTGCCCAAGGCATCGACTACGGACATGTCACCTACGTCTTACATTTTCGTATGCCCAAGCATATGACCCTTCACGCCCAGCAAGCTGGACGACTGGCTCGTAGGGATGGGGTCATTGGCATATCTCACCTCATATTTTCTGATCCTCCTCTTCGACGTCCTAGCACCGAAGCAGATCTTGGCGGCTTTGATGCGATGCTCGACTTCTCAACCAAAGCGCAATGCCGTAGGCTGTCGATCTCCGGCTTTCTCGATTCTACCCCTTCCAATTGTGCTATGTCTTTCCCTTGCGAACTGTGTGATTTTTGCGCTCGCTCCTCAGTGCGTATACTGTCCCTTTTCTCATCCCCTATATGCTTGATTGACATGCCTCAAGACGCCCCTTCCTCCTGTTCATCACCCAGGCCGCATCCCTGAACCCCCCGCTATTCAACCTCAACCTTCTGGCTTACCATCTCTGGGCATGCCTGCTCCCCCTTTGGATACCTCTTGTTCTCTCGTGCGCTCTGTTACAACGTCGTCACCCAATCCTGCTCAGAACTCTGCTCGACTCGTACCCAAGCCTCCCTCTGTAGCAGAACGCCCCTTGCATGACCCTTTTTCCCGCCCTCCTCCCCATGTCTCCTCCAGTATTGCATGCTCGCTGGACAGGATGGCCAAGGAACGTGCCATCTTGCAATTCCTACAGGAAAATGCTGGGATGTGTATATTGCACATCATTACCGGGGGTGATGCGTCGCATCATCTCTATGAATGCCCCATTTTTTCCCAGTTCTCCCCCCCCTACCGCACGTTCCGAAGCAGCATCCGTTTTTCTAAAACCGGTATATGCTATCGATGTGGCGTGTTGACGTCTGATCGATTTCAACACCCCAATCGTCAGAAAAATGATTCGTTAGTATGCAAGTTTGACGATATTCTCAAGCCTTTGGCATTTGCAGTTTATTCGATACCTTTGCTAAAGAACCAAGTCCTCTCTGAAGCTGGTGTTTCCCCTGAAAATTTTGCTAACCCACGCGCCTTTGCCCAATGGCTTGGTGGCGTTCGTTCAGCCCTCGAAGGGATGTTCAATCTATGGGAGGTGTGCCATGCGTTTATCCATCTTTTTAAATCTGCAAGGTATATCCCTCTGCATTATCCTGTTGTGCTGCAATGACACTTACATCATAGGCTCCCTCCACTCTCTATCAACGACGTTGCTATATGCTTTGCTAGCTCATAAAGTGTCTTAATTCCTGCCATTTTAGTTTATTCGCGTAACTTCTCTGACTAGAACCTCACCGCTATTTTAAGACGATAATCAAATAGCCACTTTATAAATTGAGACCTTGATCTTTTTTTTTTGCCCATCCCCTCCTCCGTATGTCCACTGCGCTCCCCGTCCAATATGTGAGTGACGTCCATATATGCACTACATCCTTGTGACACCTTTATAGGCAGAGCAACCCCTCAGTAACTCCGTCTGCCACCCTTTCGCGCCAAATAAATCAGCTCTCTGTCGCGGTGCGGGATGCCAAAATTCAGATGGCAAGGGCCAAGCAAGCTATGCGTGTGGCGGAACGATCCCTTAACGATAGTTGTCGTCTCATCATGAGTTTTCATCCAGTGTGTTTTGTTTAATTATTCCCTTTGACCTCCTTGGGTTACGGTTTCTTTTCAGCAACCGGACTTTATTCCTCATGCTCCCAGTCCCCCCCTTCCTGCGTATGTTCGCTTTAAGCGATGCCCTCAGTTTGATTTTATTGCCTCATAACCTCTTGCTCTTAGGTCCTTGATAACACCACACACCAATCGTCAACTTTCCAGGTAACCTCTACTCGTTTGATTCATCCTGTGATTAATCCTTTTGTTTGTAGCCATGTTGCCTCCATGCCTGCCCTCCATTCAACCCCTTTGTCACCTCTGTATAGACGTTCATCTCTCCCTCTTCCACGCACTTATTCCGATATTTTTTTTGACCCTGCTCAATCCCAACTCCCGGCACGCAAAACGGCTGCCATTCCAACCCTCCTTCCTGTAAGTTCGACCCCCATATACCATCCTCGCTCCGCCTTTCAAGACCTCGATCCCAAAATGCTTCCACTTTTGGACGGCCTGCTGCTTTCTTCTCCTTTGGAATACCTCGAGCATCTGGATGATTTCTTCATGTACACTGCCACAGACTGTCCATCTTGCATTTTTTATCGCAACCTTCATGATGATTCTGACCACTCAGCCATCCATTCCTGTCCTTTCTTCTGCCTTGATAGAGCACCTTTTCAACATTTTCTCGTTTTACTTCGCAATACAAAACTTCAAATTTGTAAACTCTGTTTCATTCCTATGTTACAGCATCACACCGACAGCTTGCCTTCTCTCTGCATGTATCCTGATAGCGTTGCTCCTCTGGCATTCCTTTTGTGGAACCACCCTTCAATTCTCGCTGTCGCCGTTTATGCTTTCCGTCATGCTGCTGTATGCGAGGATCTCACAATGGGTTTGTCTTTGGAACGCTATGTCAATTTTCTCAGCAGAGATATTGATGGAATCCCCGTCATCCTCTTGCTCGTTGGTATCTACTGGCATCTTTATGATAAAGACGGGGCTCTGCCAAAGTATGTCATTATTATTTTAGCCCCCTCGATCATATTAACGTTGCTTTTTCTTTCCAGGATCGAACCTCCCATCCCTGGAGATTCATGAGGTTGTTTCTTCTGTGCCAACCATCTTTTCTTGCCACAATCTTCATTTGTTCCCCTTTTGCACCCCCTCTTACGATTTTTGCCGCCGTTACCTGCCCATGTTGTTCCCAAAAGCATCATAATATATCATCATGAGCTTTGAAGCCATCTGCAAAAACGTCATTGAGGTTGACCCTTCCAAATATTTGTCCCTAAATCTACATGGTATTTAAACCCGTTCCCAATTTTATCGTCGTCTCTAAAACCACAGCCTGGTGGTGGTCAACCTTGGTGATCAGACGTGGTAAGACATGTGGTTAGATGTGGTAAGACATGTGGTCAGATATGTGAGACAAGACGCGTAGTCGGGGTGTGTGGTCAGACGTGGTCAGATATAGGAGAGATTTTGGCCGTAGTCAGAGTTTGTCCACATTCACGCCTTCAAGCCCAAACTAGGGCCAACAACGTCAACATTTATTGTGTTTTCCTATTCCTCAAAAGCTGACATGCTATTTTTCTAGCTTCTCGAACTGTCCTTTCAGACCAACCAAACCAACGCCTTCGGACATTCACCTCTCGTTTACTTTTCCAGCATGTCCGAGGTGAGTTGGTAACCCTATTTCGAAAACGTAATTCTTATCTATCTCAGCCCTCGTTCCCTTCTTTGACCGTTATTAACATTAAATCGCTAACCATAGCGGTTTGCATCGACGAAGCCCTTCGCAAAGAGGCTGATTATGTTGTTTCCGGGATTGGGGACTCTGAGCTCGTTTTTTCGCATGAGTCTTCTTTACCACCTCGCTTCCACCAACAATCGGACGGATCTATATCTTCAGAAACCCCATCCGATAAAGCTGATGTGCCGAGTTCTGTCACGCATGAGGCGAGCCGTAAAAAATCCTCTGCCAAGGCTCGCCGTCAGAGGAAACGTGCCGAGGCAAAGTTGGCACAGCCTGGACGCCCCCGCCCTTCTCTGTCGAAAAAACATCCCATACCTGCTGTGTTATCGGTGAAATTCAATGCTGCGTACCTTTCAGCAGCCAAGGGTGCGTTTGTCAGTCTTCGCCAAAAGTGTTCCTCGCCAAGAGAGAGGTCCCTTCAAGACGTGCTCGACGAAGGTCTACGGGTTTTTGAATGGGATGGGTGGTAGGTCCGTTCTCAGCCTGCTCCATTTATCCCTTATTCATACCATCTCTTGAGCACGCCGGCAGTCATTCTTGATCAAGAGGATCGCATTATTGCTGCACTTGCCGGAAGGCCTCATGCAAACCACTGGGATCAACTTACCCACGAATTTAGCCAGTTATTGCAGGAGGTGACCACCAAAATTCGCCCAACTCATTGTGAGCGTCGTGGTAATTTTACGGCTTTATCGGTTGGGGTCTCGTACGGAGGGGGACAATTAGTATGTATACGTTCCTCTCTGAACTATTTTGTTTACTAGCTTCTGGCAGGTCCCTGGCAATTTGGTCCACACAGGAAAAGCCTACGCCGTTCTTCAAGATCTCATCGACAACAAGGTTGTTCAGCGAGTAGCTGGCTTTATGAACAGTAGGTCTCTAAGTTTCATTCCCTGTCTCATTTTGCTACATATTTTTAGCTTGTTTTGCAACATACGCTCCCAAGCTATGGGAGTATTACCACGCCAATCTAAACGCCCTCTACTCTAGCAACCTAACCCTTAAATCTCCGTTCAAAAACAGTATATTTCCCACTGCCACGTTCAACTGCGGCCCTCGAGTCGTCACCGTTGACCATGTTGATAGCACAAACGTTCCTTTTGGTCTTTGTGCTATTTTCGCCTGCGGTTCGTATGACCCTTCCAAGGGTGGTCACCTCATCCTTTCCAACCTGAACCTTGCCGTTCAGTTTCCCCCTGGATCTACTATCCTCGTTCCATCCGGCACGATTCGCCATGGGAACACCTCCATTCAACCACATGAAACACGCCAATCGTTCACTCAGTACTGCCCTGGCGCTCTGTTTCGGTGGGTCGAATATGGCTTCCAATCCGTCAAAGCGAGCCCTCCGGAGCTACGCAACCTTTTTGACAAAAGTCATAAGGAGCGCTGTAATCGGGCTGTCAATATGTTTTCTAAGATTGACGAGTTGGCGGGGGATCGTCGTTTGGTTTTTGGGTTCAACTGAGTACCTCGAATGTTTATTTAGTTGGATCTTCTTTACGCGTTTCCTTCAAACATTCGTTTATATTTAAGTACCCTAGCAACTGGCTGTTTTCTGTCACGCCTTTGCTTATTAATCAGTTGTCTCCGTGCGGATCAAATGCGCATGCCCCCGTCTTTCTTTCTGACCCTTGTCGAGTCGAACCGCGGCACGCTCGGGTTTTTCCCCTTTCCCTGCCCAGTCGGGCTGCACCGCACTTCCCTATCAACCCAGCATCAACCCACCCCTTCTGAAGGCCCGTTGGCTTTTTTTTACGTTACGGCGAACCCGTCCACATCTCCCATGCTTACAGTTCGTCGCCATAGGGCAAGTTCACTGGTGCTATTTATTAACTACAACTCGTCTCCTTTTTTTTTGGTTTGCTTAGGGTTTGCTACAGCGCTCCTTGAAGCGGATGGGCTCGACTGCTCCAGTCCTCCCATTTCGCTGGCGAGGGCCCGGATGCCATCACCCGTTGGGTGTCTATCCTGCTATGGCTGCAACTATCGCCACCCCACGTTTATTTCCTCTGTTGTTAACCCCCTACAACATCCGTCCTTGCGGCGTGAACGCCACTTTTAACGTATATTTCCTCAACTGTTATCACCTTCCCTATGTTCATTTTTCGTGCTGTTAGCGCC
The DNA here is from genome assembly GCA_038092575.1 of Boletus subluridellus. Classification (NCBI taxonomy): domain Eukaryota; kingdom Fungi; phylum Basidiomycota; class Agaricomycetes; order Boletales; family Boletaceae; genus Boletus; species Boletus subluridellus. Next base: position 10,236 of record JBBPQN010000550.1, read on the forward strand.
CTGTCGGATCCATCCTTGCGGTGCAAATGCCACTTCCGATACATACTCCCCAATCCTACCGATGTTGTGATCACCCCTCAACCCCTTCACACCCCAAGGTCATCCTTCATTACCTTCGTCCGCTCGTCCTTTACCTCACATCGTTGATAACTACCCCGTCATGTTGTTGTACATGTCATGTACCCTCCGAACACTGTCAGCCACGTATTATCCGAGGGAGCAGCCATACCCAGCTCTTGGATAACCTATCAGCATGACTTCATTTATCTCCTGAATGCCCCTCCGCCGTATTCGTTTCCGCATTGATCGCTCCAGTTTTCAACCGCATGCCAGTCTTTTTGCTTCCTTTCACGCTCCGCCAACCTTATTCACCGATACTAGGTCATACTATTTCGTTTTACCTGATAGTCTTCTCTTTTGTCATGTATTCGTCGCGTTTTTTTTGACACGTTGACCGTTCGTCGATTCTCTACTGGCCCGCTTGTAGTCAGGTGGCTATCGGAAATCTGACTTTAAATTGGCCGAGCGTTCGATCTGACCACCACACTACGCTCTGACCACACCACGCTCTGACCACACCACGTTCTGACCACACCTTTATACCATCACACATCATCAAACGAAGATACTTATCCCTCCCCATAGAGCAATCAGCATGGATCCGGTTTGTTTTAACCAGATACACACGTTTTGGCGCGTCGCCTCGTCCTCACTTTCGCTCAGCACGTCGTGGTGCTCGCCTACAACCTCTTCGTCGCCCGCCGCGTCTGCGCTTCGATGCGCTATGTGTCTGTTTCGCTCGCCGGTCACCTCGCTTGTCGACCGCTATGCCCAAATATGGGTATACCCATGCTCAACTCATGCACTGCAGCCTATTCATCCTGCCTTTGTGATCCGCTTCCGTCACCATCTGGATCCATCTGTATGCATCCAATTTTATTATTGTAGTCATAGGCTTGTATGTGATTACATCTGATGTAGTACGAAATACCCAGCTATTTGAGATGTCGTCATATTTGGTCTGACAGGGTAAGATTCAATCTATGTGATGAGATATGATGATATAAAATGTGAGATTAGTGATTTATTCGATATCACACGAGGTGTAGTCTTGCCCTGACACAAACGTTGCCCGAGTCTCATTTTCTGGTGAGAATTGTGAGCTGGTATTAAATGTATGTTAAACACCAGGTACATCAGATCTGGTCATATCTCCCCACACCAGACACGAACCAGTTATCGCTGGGCCGCTGATGTCTATATTTGGTATAAGCTGCCGTTGTTTTCCTGGTAAATAAAAACGATGGTTCGATTCTGCTCTCCATCACACATTCACAAGTGCTCTCATAACTTTGGTCGCTCAATTCCTTCCTATGTCTACGCGTGCGATATGATCTTCATTAATAGCCATATTGTCACTGACGCCCTTGTTGTTCAGTTTCTTTGGCGAACGTTGATTTCGATAAATGGTCGACTATGACTGATGGCACTGTTGTCCTGGCCAAGAATGCTGCTTATATCCCCCAGCCAGTCTCACCTGACGAGCTTCCCTTCCCTCGAGCCGATGGTTCCTGGGGTCCTCATGAAATCACTTTACTACCACAGATGTACGATCCCGATCACCCGTACATGCCCCACGTCCCCGTGTCTGGCCATCATCATTTCCACCTCCCACAGTCCATCATGTCCCATCGATTCCGAGAAAGCGATTTTTACCGGTACCCCCACCTCCCACGTCGAGGCTATATCAAGGCCAGCGTTACCTCCCTTTGGAAGAACGAGATCAGCTCCTATCGAGACCTTGTTTTAGAGCTGCACAAAGACCTCCGTTTACGAGTGACAGGTTCCTATAGGGCCCCCCTTATCGCCGTTGCGCGAGCAGAAGAGACGCTCTTTTTGTTGGATCACAGTAACCTGTCTTATCGCGATGCTGTGGAATACCTCAGAGGACTTCAGCGCTTCGTTGCTGAAACCCATGCGTTCCTTATTTGGGGAAACGATTTACTCGGCAAGTCCTTGAGAGATCCTGATACACCCCGTCATTCCTTTCGTGGCGTATATGTCACGTCATTTGAAGACTTCCGCTGTGTTGCTGCATCGGGAGTACCTGTATATTATCTTACCCACTCTTTCGCCTCTCATCTTCCCGAATCTCGACATGTACGACTTACGGATCTTGGACATTTGTGCGAGCTTCGCACGTGGGCTGATATACATGTCACTGGCCATAACAAGGACGTCGTCAAAGGCAAGCTCATTCATAGCAAACCTCTCATGTTTTATCCGCCCCACGTTGATCGATCCAACCCGCTTGCTTTCGAGAGAGCCGCTCGCGGTTATGGTCCTCGCCAGGATACACATCGTCTAGATTGGCGTTCATTTTCAGATTCGCTGACCCTTGCTGGTTCATGTACGTATTTGTGCTTTCTTTATCTTCTTACCTGTTTATACGTGTTCACAGCACTTCGCACCTCTGTTCCTCGTAAACCTTCGCCGCAAGATAGTGATTGGCGTCGTCAGACCCGGAGTATCCGCGAGCAATGGCCAAATTGGGGCTGCGACTGGGATTACTTTTGGCATTACCACGCCCGCGGTGATGGGCTTCCTGAACATGTTGACTCTGAATCCCCCATTCCATCTCATGGCGTACATTTCTGCTACACCGTCCCACCAGTGCATCTCCTATCCAACATCAAATCCGACGAAAAGCGTGCAAGGGTCTGCTTCACTTGGATATGTATACGGAGGATCTGGCTACTTCGATACCAGCACTATCGTGCTAACCAAGCATCTCACATCGTCACTGTTAACAACGACAATGCCCCGCCTTCTCCGTTTCATCTTCACACCCAGGTTTGGCGCGATATCTTACACGGACAGTGGTGGGTGAAAAACAGCTGGCCCTCTCAGTCTAGCTATAATCATCGCGTATTCTGGCGTCATGGCTCCCCGCGTCTTCTCGGTCCTTCCGAAGAAGAACTCGAACAAGAGGCACAAGATACAACCTATGCCTACTACTCTCTCAAAGAAGACCTATCCCCTCTTCTCGGCCCCGAACGTAGATTGGAGCTCAAGGATTTCGAGAACAAAGATTTGTGCAATTTAGTCGTCTACGATCTTGCCTTGACGAACCACAAGTTACAGTTCGAGGAGACGGACGATTTCGTTATGCACATCGACAGCATATCACCCCGTGACCGCATTGCGCGCATTGATGCTCGCCAGGATCTGTTTCGCTCGTCATGGGATCTACCTAGCAGCCCGTTTCCCTGGCACGACGACACTTGGGAGCGTTCTAGTTGGAGGTTGGCTATTCCATGGTATGCACGTTTTCGGTCCTTACTTACCTCTTGGCCACGGGAGTTTGACCTGGATAACATTGACTGGGACAAAGAGTTGTCGGATCTGGATCAGTGGCGTTTCACAGAGTATGGGATACAGCTTGTCGTATTCTATCGTCGTGTGGTGATGCACACGCTGGGGGTAGCCGTCGCTCCCTTGCTGCGTTATCCTCGCCTGGATTCTGTTGATACCATGTTTTTATCGCTGTAGTCCACGCGCTTTTTGTTTCTTAGGTCACATAACGTACACCGTAGCATGCTTCGTGATTTGTAAATACTCCCCACAACAACAACAATGAATTCACTGGTGCGACACAACGCGGCGCTACGCGGCTTGCCGTAGGAGTGAAAGTTGTTACTATAGATGATATCTAAATTACTGTCTGTACGGTTTTTGGACCCTCCTGGGATGTGGTGTTTTTTTAGACCATTCTTTCGTACTCTCGACCTTTCCCTTGTGTAGTCAGATGATGTGGTAAGACTTACCCGGTGTGGTCAGTCGTGGTCAGACTTGGCGGTTGGGTGTGATGTGGTAAGCAACCTAGCGCGGTGTAGTTTCACACGCTCTTTCAACGCTGGTCCGTACGATCCATCACCACCAAGCCGCTACCCTCAGCGACATGAGCATCGTTCTACCCCTCCACCCTGCCTCCCTTGCCGAGTCGAACCGCGGCACGCTTGGGATGGTTATTGGCTCTATTGTCCAGCGCTGGTATCCTATGCGGTGCGAGCGTCGCTTATTGCGCATTCCTTCCTTTACTACGCGTCTATTTACCTCTTTCGTTTGGCCTACGCTTCGGGTTGCTCCATCCTCGTGAGTTTCCAAACCGACGTTTGCCAACCACGCCCCTCTGCGGTTTGATCTTTCGCCCCGTTGATCTTTTTTACCCCGGTGATTTTTTCCCTGTATTCGGCGAGCAAGCCCGACTGTTTAGTCCTCTTGTTCCGTCGGAAAAGGGCCCCTGGTCTTTTCGAACCGTACTCTTACGCATCGTCACCCCCCTCCTCGTGGGTTGAATACCATGCCTCCTTCGTCCACCTCCCA
>JBBPQN010000551.1:0-14613 GCA_038092575.1 Boletus subluridellus
GGTAGAATGGCTATATGGTTGGCTTCTTGCAAGAGGGCAAATTCGGTGAACACATCATAGTTGTCCGCCTACGTAGCCGAGGCACGAGGTCGCGCAGGCATTAGTTATTCGACTTGAATTCACCCTTGATCACTTATTCTCGACTTAAATCAGCAGGGACAGTGGCACATGCCATGGATTCAGTGACGAAAAAGCACGTCAAAAGTAAAAATTAAGTAGAGTGAGGAATCTGCCTGCCTGCGGCTGCCATCAATTTTGCAGGCGGCCTTCCTAATGACGCCAAGGTTGACAAGGTGATGAGGATTCGCCCGCTCCTTTTCTCAATCGGCCTTATCTCTTTTCCGCATCTTAGCATGGATGACCTGCACAACAAGCGATGCTAACTCGGGTAGGCATCGGAGATGCGAGTGTGAAATCCAGGGTTGATCTGTCCTCGTCTTCGTCTTCCCCGTTGTCACAAGTCCCATTTCCTGCACTTGGGTGAGTGCAGGGTGTCAGTTCATTGCCCTTGCCCTCGTCTCGCGCATTTTCACCGGTGTCTTGATGCCCCTGCGCATGCTCCGTGGGGGAGAAGACCAAGAAGTGGCGAAAGGTGTCAGGGCATTGTCCATGTAACGTTTGACATACGGTTGAAACATGTTCGCAGTGAGATCATGTGTGTGTGGGTGCGAGGGATATCAGTCACGGTTTGGGTTTTCTTGGCACTTGGTGATGGAAAGGGAAAATGTCGTGGAAGCGTAGCTGTCGATGGACTACACGGGGTGGGTTTCAGTGGCCACGCGATGTGGCAGGGACTCACCTCGTGCGCTTTAACGGGACTTGACTTCTCCAGATTGGCACAGTCCCCAAAGTGCATAAGTATAACGCTACGACAACGAATTGGCGAGGTTGCCTAGTTGTCGTCTGGATGGTCACCAGGTGTGGATTTCACCACATTTCTTTCAGCGAAATCCACTTCTTCAGATCGACGCGGTCTCGAAGGCGCATATAACGCTGCGACATCGGATGGGCAAGGTTGCCCAGCCGTGAAGGCTTGTCTGGATGGTCGTCAGGCGTGAATTTCACCACATCCTCTCTCATCGAAATCGACTTCTCCAGGTTGACGTCGCTGAAGTGTTCATTGCAAATCAACAAGAAGTTGCCGAGGTTATTTAGCCGTTGAGGTTTGTCTGGATGGCCATCAGGTGTGAAGTTCACTACATCGTCTTCCGGTGAAATCGACTTCTCCAGATCGAAGCAGTTCCCAAAGGGAAGTGGGTGAAGAGACAACCTCCCTGTCGCTTTGTTCCAAAAAATTGAATTGATAGCTACGCAATAGTATGTAGGTGCCTAAAGGAAAATAAAAATGGTGCTACTCACATTCAAGCTGGCCGTTACGGTCAAGCAACTCCCCAGCAGTGGTTTCGAACGGGTGCAGAACTTCTCTATCGCCCAGTGTTGGTCCCAGCGCGAACGATGTGACTACTGTGAGATATCCTCGATGACCGATCTGCAGGGCTTAAACCTCATTGGGAAAACGGCATGCGACATGAACAGGGTAATGACTCACAATACAATCTCGTCGTCCCATTCAACCACATCCTTGCATATCGACACGGGCCTGTGCGAGTTCGAAGTCCGCTTCGTCACGTTTTCGTTTTCGCTCTTTACTGTAACGTAGAACCCAACTGGCGCACGAGTACGATGCGGTAGCCGCGTCTGGACGCTAAGCTGTTGAGTAGGGCCACCTGAATCGCCTTCACTCATGGATCCAGCCAGGGATGAGAGGCAAAGCGCACGGGAAAGAAATTTAGTGAGACAGGGGAAAGACAAGATATGAGAGTGTGTTCACATGCTTGATTCGCATCGGGGTCGTTTTTTAGACATTGCGTATACACAGCGCACACAGCAGGCTGCTGATGGGTTTGCATGGACTGGAGGGTGACAAGGACGTGATGGACATCGGATGACACGGTGGCGAGGCTGGTGGTGATGCAATGTGTCGGTATGGATGTGGGTTGAAGCGGCATTGGCAGACGTGGCCGGTGATGCAGCGACTCGGGCACACGAGGCAGGAGTGGAAAATTGGGGGGGTTGGCACAATTTGACCTTGGTTGCATTTTTTTCGTTTTCGTTCAATTTGTGTACTGGATACTGAAAATATTCACGGCATCTTACATATGATGTGACATTGATCGACGAAATTTACATGCTGTGCACTGTAGTGTTGTGTCTGTGAACACTGGAGATAGAAAGGGGAAGCCGAGCCGTATGGCGTTAAATTTGCACATTTAATTCCCACCGCGTTTCGTGTGATTCTCGCCGCAGTTTGTGTGATTCTCGCCGCGGTTAATGTAGTTCCTTGCCACAGTTAATGTAGTTCCTCACCGCGGTTGATGCAGTCTCGCCGCGGTTTGTGTGGCTCGTTGGTTTTCATAGCCCTCTCGCCATAGTTTGCACTTTGTCTCACTGCCAGTGCGCCAACTTTTTTAGGCTACCTCGGGAGGATAGTATTAGCAGTCTCTACAATAAGCTATCACTACCAATCGTTAGATCATCTACGAGGCCTTGACACACGTCTGCAATGAATATATCTGCATGCCGGAAGCCAACTCCATCTTCCAGAAGCTGGAGCATGAGCTGTTGACAGCCAACGCCCATGCGACCAAACTGCATCTCCTGGAAACGCGTGACTGCATCAGGAAACGTTTGTGGGTTCACAGCGTCAAGCAAAAACTGGCCCATTCCATTCCACCAAACCGTATGCCAGTCCTCTCTACATGCAGCCGGGTTTTGGCAGTCCTTCGTGTGGGTTAGGATTACAGGTTCTCGAGTCGCAATAAGCTTGCAGTGGTCCTCAAGGACCGCTTTGGCGTATACGAGTGCAATAAATGCCTCGTGACCTATCAACCGACGATGATCCCTGCTTATTTCTCTAATAGGGGTGCTGAGAAGAAGCTTGAAGCCACGTTTGAAGATTTTCGGGTCCTTGAAAATGCGACCGATTTCAATGAGTGCTGCTGGATGATAGGTGTACCTCTTATCCCAGATGCGATCAACAATGATGCTATGTAATTCAGGGCAACGATACTTGTCCACAAAGTGCAACAAGCTGCAAAGTTCTTCATGCGAATAGTCATGGTGACGTGAGGTGGCAGATCAGAGGCTATGGAAACTGGTGTCAGTGCAAAGACAGCTTCGTTCAGAAGGATACTTATGGGCCATAGATGTCAGTGAGGAATAAATTGAAAATGGACTCTTGTTCTCCCTCCAAAAACATAGGGTTTTCATCATCCGTTCCTTCTGAGGAGTCGCCATGTCTGTTTTCGCCTATTGCAAACATGTCACTGAAAAGACCAGACTGGGTTACAAGTACATCATCATGTAACTTGTAAAGTGTATCTTCGACCTGATAGGAGTTCAGGTTAGTACTAACTTCCCCAGACGAGATTTATAGGCACGCACCCGAAAAATGTGTGTTTCCTTTGGGTAATAGAAAATGGGATGTTGGCAAGGTAGGCACATGGCTTGATAGAATTGTTTTGAGACGAAAATGGAGGTAGAAGGGCAGATAGAGCTAGACAGACATGTTGGATGTTGGATGTTGGCACGCAAGGAAGCAAAAAGTCCAATGTCACGCTTTGTGACAATACATTGATTAATTGTGTATGGTATACTTAGTAGATTAATAGCAGTAACCTTAGTTGTGCTGTTCATATATCAGTACATTGGTTTGTAGTAGCTATGATCATTTCTTCGAATGAATCCACTTTTCAAAACAATAGGTTTGAGGAGCAAAGAAGGGAAGGCTGGATCTGGGTCCAAAGTCCTTTGCACTCATGGAGGGACCTCAATTGCATTTGAGATAGTAGTCAAGCAACTTGATGCCACATAGACGTCCTTTGTTGATCGTTGAGTTGATCTGACGACGACGTTGCGAAAGCAAAATCTTCCAGTCATCTGATGCGACCGTATATGCGTGGGCATCCTGGATGAACCGCATTTTGTACATCAGGAAATGTTCCAGTAGGAGCATCATCAAGTAACGATCCTCTCCGAGATACAGCAGGTTCTGCATGTGCAACGTGTTGACGTGATTCTGAGAGTAATCCGAGACTCACCATCTGGTTCGAGATTGACAGAGGCTTGTGCGTGTCGGCTGAACGGAGATGGAAAAGTGTGAAACAACCAGGTAAACAGGTGACGGAACCAAGGAGCGACTCGAAAGCCTTGGCCATGTGGTGTGAGATGAAGTACTCGTGGACCTGCATCATTGTGACGATGGACTGCTTGCCGTTAGAAAGCGTTGTCTCACCACAAACACCGAGCACCTTCTTGTCGTGAACCATGCTGGAAAAGACAATGGGAGTGAATGAATGGCAGTCACCATGAAGAAGATAGGACGCAACATACACAGAGATCAACCGCTTCAAAAAAAATGGGTCCACAGTGGTATCAGCATCAACCATGAACAGATATTCGTAAAACGTTGGGTTGACATCAATCACGTTCTTGATCTGATGATATATTTCCAACTCCAGCAGGTTCATAGGGGAGTTGAAGTGCACCTATCCTTGTACATGAGCTACTGCATTGCATCATCACATGAGCACCAACTTACCTTGTTCAAGAAGTGCATAATGGCCATTTGCGAGTCTCGCTTTCCTCGGTTGCCAGGGCGCGATCTCTCCATCGGCTTGCTGACTTTGACAACCACGAGATAAGGCATGACGTGACCTGTGCACTCATACAACCCAGAATATACCTTGCCCATGTTGTGTTGCTGAGCACCCTCACCCAACGACATGAAGCTTAGTGGCTCAGGATTGAGGTTAGGATCCGCACACCAAGGATATCAGGCACGATACGGAGGGGTAGGCCAGTCATTGCCGGAACCAACAGTGTTGCTATCACAGACGACGAGAATCAATCTACGTTTGTCGTCATACTTGAGCTGGGCGAGCGAGTCAATGGTCCAACGAAGCGAGGTCTCTCCTTCTGTGTAACAAGGCACCTGGCAAATGATGAATTTGGTGTGGTCCTCTGGTGCACAAGGTGAACAAAGTTGATCAAGGTGATGAACTTGAACGCGATGATGCTGACCATCATGATTGACAATGCGAGGAGAATGTATTGCGAGAACAAACACTGAGGTGAATTTCGGTTGTCCACCATGCCGATGAATTTCCAAGGCATGTCTTCTGAGTGGCAAGCATCCCAGAATCAATGTTAAGGTTATCTATTGCTTTTGTGAGGTCCTGACCAGAGCTGTACTTGAACAAATCGACAAGGCTGCTGTCCATGAATTGTGCATCCATGCCGCCAGGAGCCTGTTCACTGCTTGGTCCCATAACAGTAGGGCCGTAGTTGACATAATCTGCCATATCATAGATGAGACTGTTGTAGATACCGAGGGAGGACCCCGAGTTTGCCATGCTGGATATCTCTTGAGGGGTATAACCCATGTAGCCAACATGGTTGTTCCAACACATGATGGTCATACTCTTGAAGTACCAGTCGGGACATGAATCATTGGTGACGGCACGGAAGTCATGATATTGCACATTGAGATCTGTCATGTTTGCCAAGGTAAGCTGTGCCCACGGGCTGACCAAACCAGAGATGCCATTGCAAAGGGAGCTGACCTGGCAAGACGATGAGAAACAGATGATATTGGAATGACATGGTCCTGATGGTGCAGAGAACAGCTAGGAAGTGTGGTGATGTGAGAGAGACACACACCGATGAGGGTACTAGTGGTTTGGAGTGGAGATAGTTGAGGGGTTAAGAGGCTAGTGAACTGGTGTTAAACAAGAGCCAATGAAGCACTCTAGGCTTAGACTTGGAGAGGTGAAGAAGCAAGTAGAGGAGCTTATTATTATGAGGGCATAAGGCCCTGTATTTATACATAAGGACATGGCACACAAACCATGTAAGTATAAAAGGAATAAGCGTAAGTAAGGTAATGCCCTTAGCCCATGGGCATTCCTATTGGACGGTAAGTATCGTATGATCTACCGTAAAAGGTGTCAACCCTGTACCCTGACAGGTGACGTGGGAAACCCTTGTACCCTGGGTCAAGGGTTTACCATATTCGTTGTAGTCAGAAGACTGCCAAGGATATTAGTAATGATGTAGTAAGAATACTGCCATCTAGACCCGGGTTGAGGGTATGAAGTCATCATATGACATCATAGGTCTAGGCGTATGACGTATGAGTCTAGCCTGTGTCACATGTCAAATGATCATGTGCAACCAAAGAATATGAGTAGCGCAATGAAAGGATAATATGGTATGGAGAAATGTAAGAGAAATAAACCATATTTCCAACACTCCCCTTTGGTATTCATGTTCCTTTTGATGTAGGATAAGCAATGAGGGTGAGATGTTTCTAATTGTCTTCAAATTTCTGCCATGTAAGATTCTTCGTAAACATATCTGCAACCTGTAAATCAGTGGGAATATAGAAGAGTGTGATAACTCCTTCTGTGACGCATTCCCTGATATAATGGTAAGGGATAGCAATATGTTTTGTTCTCCCTTCCTGTGCAGGATTGCTGGCTAGAAATATAGCGCTTTGATTATCAGCGTAGAGCATGAATGGAGGTTGGTAAAATTTCATTTCTAAGAATAATGACCGGATCCAATGGATTTGTTTAGCAGCCTCAGTCATACCAACATATTCAGCTTCTGTGCTTGATAAGGTCACCTTCCACTGTCGGCGTGATAGCCAACTGACTATGCCATCTGCGAGGAATATTGCGTAACCTGTGGTAGACCGTCTGGTCTCTGGGTCTCCTGCCCAATCGGTGTCACTATAAGTAAGGAAACCGGCATTGCTGGCGCCTTTATACTCCAGACAAAGGTCTCTGGTGCTAGCCAGGTAGCAGCATATATGCAGTGCTTTGTCTAGGTGTTCCTGCGTTGGATTAGCAGAGAACTGTGACATCTTTATAACAGAGTAGGCAAGGTCAGGTCTTGTTCCAAGCATGATGAACAATAGTGAACCAATGACTGACTGGTATTGGCTGCGGAGTGAAGCGTTCGGTTCGCCTGTAGATGGAGTAGGGACGTAACCACTTGGAAGTGGTGTACGAGCTGGTTTGGCGTTTTCAAGCTTGAATCTCTTGACTAGCTTGTTTGCATAATTGACTTGATCCAGCCTCAGAGTCTTCGTCTTGCGATTTCTGGTGATGCGCATGCCTAGATACTTGCTAGCATCGCCTAAGTCCCTGGACTCCCATCGCTTCATAAACTCCTGTTTCTTCAGCAGGGTATAGGAGCGTGAGCTACCCATGAAAAGGGCGTCGTTGACATAAATGACAATAACGACAATGTCGTTGTTGTGGAAATGAATATAGACACCTGGGTCAGATAATGAACGTTTGAACCCGAATTCGAGTAGTGTCTTGTGCAGCGCCTTGTTCCACTGCAAGGCTGCTTGCTTGAGCCCGTAAATGGCTCTCTTCAGCCTATAGACCTTCTTCTCTTGTCCTTTTGCAACAAAACCTTCAACTTGTTCCATGTAAATTTCCTCGTCAAGCTCTCCAAATAAGAATGCGGTCTTGACGTCTAGCACTGTGATTTCCCAATCTTCTAAAGCTGCTAGAGCTAGGAGAGGCCGTACGGTTTCAAATCGGGCTACTGGAGCGAAGGTTTCTTCAAAGTCTATCCCAAATACCTGGGTAAAACCTTTAGCAACAAAGCGTGCCTTGTTTCAGCCATCGCTTTTCTTGACAAAGACCCATCTTCCTTTAATGGGAGTATGACCCGGTGGTAGATCTGCTAGATCCCAGACTTTTCTGTCTAAAAGGGATTTAAATTCCTCTTTACACGCGGATTTCCACTTATCCTGTTCTTCTCTCAGGAATTTTGCTATATCCTGGAAATGCTTGGGAACGTTTTCAACATCCGCTGCATTTAATAGAACGGAATAGAATTTTGTGGAATAAAGATCACCTAACTCATCCTCATTCGTAGGTCTCGGCTGTGCCGGTGTACTCTCCGTTCTTGGTTCTGGAATTGGAGGTAATGAAGCTCGTGTGGCATCTTGTCCTTCTCAAATATCCCTTTCAATTTCAACTGCTGGTCTATTTCCGTAAGCGTTGTCAGGGATTATTCGGGGTCTCCTTTCCTGTTGAGGTCTTTGCTGTGCCTCAGGTGCATTCTGTCTGGGAATAGGAATTGGTCGAGATAAAGGATGAGGGCCACGACCACGTTCTTCGCCTAATGGTGTGCTTGGTATGCGACGCCATTGATCCCGTATTCTATCGATAGGATGTTGTTGTGAGTGATTCTGGAATTGTGGTCTATCGTCTCCATCTGATGAAGATTCTCCCCTTTGCTGTCTACCAGTGGTGGGCTTTGGTGGAGAAGGTTTTGGGGGACGAAATGATTGCTTCAGTGGTGGAGGTCTTGCCTCCTGACAATATGGTATCTCTGGTTCGACCGAACCTGGAGAATCCATAGAGACATCTGAGTCTCGCCTACACTGAAATTGAGGAGGTGGTGGTGGTTGTGTGTCTTCATCATCTGATGTCTGTGATGATGGAGAAGGAGGTCACTGTTGATAACCTCCTGGAGGATCTAGGGGAATCAGATCTTCCGGTATATGTATTGGTATCATCGCCATTGGAGCGTCCTCACTAGGTGGTGCGATAAAGGGCAGTCTCGAGTCATAGTCTTGATTGTCAAGTGTTGGGACTTCGAAAGTGGACAAAGGTCTGTTTCTCTCCTCAGAACAATTTGGAAATCTAAACTCATCAAATGTGGCTGTCGAAGAGATCACCACTCTTCTTCAACTGGTGCTCCAGAACCGGTATCCTTTGGTTCCAGATTCATAGCCTATAAAGATCATTTCCTCGGCCTTTGGGTGAAGCTTGTTTGGTCTATCTTCTTTGGGGATGAAGACGAAGGCTTTACAGCCAAAAACCTTAAAGTATGAAATATCTGGTTTGTTGCCATTCCATAGGACAATAGGAGTAGTCCAATTGTGGCGACACATTGGTTGTCGGTTGTAAATGTGAACTGCAGTCTCTACAGCATCCTGCCAAAAGGAAGGAGGTAGGCAAGCATGATGGTGCATAGCCTCTGCTTTCTCCATGAGCATTCTATTGAGTTGCTCTGCTCGGCCATTTTGCTGAGGGGTACGAGGAACTGTTTGCTGATGGTCTATTCCTTTAGAGTGAAGGAACGAGCGAAACGAAGAACTCGTGTATTCCCCCCCATGGTCCGAACGTAAGGATAGGAGTGAATAACCGGTCTGGGTCTCGGCCCAGATAACCAAGCGTTTGAACGCTTCCAAAGCATCTGACTTGTGCTTTAATAAAGCAACAGCCGCATAACCAGAATAATCATCTAAAAAGGTCATAAACCATTTATTATGATTGTGAGATTGCGTTGGCATTTCGCATAAATCGCTGTGAACGAGCCCTAAGACACGACTAGCACATGTTGTCGAAGGTGGAAAAGGGTGTTCATGCTTCTTGCTCAATTGGCAACCTTTGCAAATGGTGCCGGTGGCGGTAGGAGATAAGATCAGAGGCGCACCAAGGCATTTTGTCCCGAGATGACGTAATATTTGCTGTCCGGGATGCCCATAATGTAAGTGCCACAAGTTGTAGTCATTGATATCCTAAAGGGAGAAGGAGCAAACTTCATTTTGCTGTTTAATCTGAATCAACTGAAACCAGTGAAGTCGCTTGCAAGGTAACAGCGCAGTAGCACATATTACCAAGTCTCCGCTATTGTTCCATATTTTGGTCTCCTTATCTGTGGTAGTCGCTCTGTATCCTTGCTGTGTCAAGCTGATAACAGAGAGAAGGTGGTGTGCTGCTTTCAGAGTGAACCAGACTCCGGAAAGTAAGAGTTGATGTGCTTTCTTGTTTGGATGGGGGTAGGTTTCAAGTATCACGTGTCCTGGTCCGGACATCTCCATGGTAGAGCCATTCGCCATTGATGCCGTTAGAGTGCGGTCATTGAGACTGAGGAAGTCCTCGCGAAAAGGAGTGATGTGGTGTGTAGAACCACTATCAATCATCCAATGATCACGGTGGAAGGTTGAATGTTCTCTGATGGAAGATTGAATCTCTGGTGAGATCTCGACAATTGATGAAATTGTCGGTGCCAGCCTGGTATACCAGTTAAAATCAAAATCACATTCCTCATCTACATAGCCAGGGAAGGATTCGGAACCATCCCATACATTGATGTCTGTAGAATCTAAACCACCTTTCCATGAACCATCCGGATTTCTCCGGGTGTCTCTGTAGAAGTTTTTAACTTCTCAGGAAGTGGTTTCTTTTGTGCTCCCAGATTGGGTTGGTCTCACTTCACACTCAGAGGGGAGCCTCATGGTGGAAGTGGGCACGAAAGGGCTGTGATTGGACAACAAAGGGAGTGACAGTAATGTCCGAGAAATGGCTGTCGTCCATGAGCATTCCATCGTCTTCGACATAATCTAGTCCATCCTGTTCCCAATGTTGGTGAATGGACTCTTCATTTGAAGGACTAGATTCATCCGAGATGAGCATGTGCTCGTCTTCTTCTGTCCCAATAACCCTGTGGGAATAACCCTCAAAGTCTTCATCATCTCCATCGAGCTCGTGAGCTCAGGCTTTGCCTTTTCCTTTTTTATCGGCTTTTCTAGCTTGGAAGCCAATCCTCTTTCCTCCTTTGGTCTTACCGCCACGTGTAGCAGCTGCCAAGTTTCTTTTCTGGTTTCCAGAACCAGAATTGTTGGGCTTTCCGTGTAAGCTCCAACACTGATCACGGGTATGACCAGTCTTTCCACAGTTGGTACACTTGGAAGAGGAGGTAGGAGGAGCGTGTCGAACCGTATTGGTGCGATTTGCCTCGGGTTCTACATCTGGTGCAGAAATCCGGTGAAGAAGGAAAGAAGAGGACGCGGTTGAATGTCCTCTTTGCGTGTGACGAAGATTGGTTTCCGCCATGATTTTTGATGTGATATTGTCGATGGTGAATTCATGAGTGGGAAGGGTTTGGATGAGAAGAGATATGCTGCTTTCAAAGGAGCAAGGAAGGGTATTGAGCATAATCATGCCCTGTAGCGAGTCAGGTATGACAAGGCCAGTCGAGGCCATGTGTTGAAATAACTGAGTCAGAATAGAAATCTGCTCGTTAATGTCTCGGTTCTCCCGGAACCGGTACCTGAGTGCTTCCTGAAAGGACCAAAATTGTCCTGACACTCCTTGAGGTTGGTAAAGGGTCTGGAGTTTATCCCAGAAATCCTTAGCCAAAGAGGGGTGAGTGATAATGTTAGGTGCAACACCCCTAGCAACGTAAACATGCTTTTGATGTACTCTCATGTGTACTTGCACATAGAGTCCAATGGTAGCTTGTGCTTGACGATCTTTCTCTTCAAAGTCTGCCTGCGCTTGAGCATCTTGCTGCTGCGCGTAGGTGGTGACACCTGAGACTATGTTCCACCATTTAAGAATGGTGAGAACATCTCGAAGTTCCATGGCCCAGTTGAAATAATTTGCAGATCCAGTAAGACGTTGGATCTTGGAGGTAATGTTTGAGTCGATTTTAATTGCCAACATATTTGAAGTGTCTTTAGAACAAGTCTAAAAGATCTGCTTCAAAAGAGAACAAAAGTGTATGATCAGCTTTTTGTTCTGGACCATTAGGGACGTGAGAAAAAGAGTGAAATGAAACCGTATTCCCCATGATTCCTTCCTGATCTACATTCCCCCAATCCCAGGTAATGACTTCTATGGCTTTTGGAGCCATTGAATCTTGCCGATTGAACCAATCCACGGTGGGTGTGATGAAGGCTTCCTGCTCTCTCTTCAAATGAAGGGAAAAATGATAAAGACCTTGGTCATGCCAGATCTGGTTGTAGGAATATGAAGGAAGATCTGGAATACAGAACTCCTCTCGGTACCAAAGTGGTAACGGAAGATTAGCATGTTTCTCGAATTGAACAAAATAAATTTGTTCAAAAAAATGAGGATTGTCGAGATCCTCATCTTCTTCGTCCTCATCCAAAGCTAATCTATAGTAACGCTTTGAGTGGCTTACATATGGTGGAAGAAACCAACCAGACGAGAGTTCTATTCGTAAGAAAGATGAATGCTTGAATCTTAAAGAGAAAGGAAGTTTATAGTAGCGAAGATCATCACCCATTGGTTCGGCATAATGACCGCCTAACCACACCGGGACGGGCCAGTATTTCATCGGCTGTTCTAGAAAGTCATTCCAATTCTCTTCTATTGCTGCCTGGTACACGGGCCAACCGTCTTGCTTGTTGTTGTAGCTCTTCGATTCTTCGGTGCTCAAGTACATGGCAGCGAATTTCTATCAAGTCCTGGTAATGGACGATGACGGCCTGTACTTGATCCGGAGTGGAGTGAAGGATATCCGCCTCTTGTATAAACGAGGATACCAAGTTGGTATATTCTGGAGGATCGTAGTGAGCTTCTAAATGATTGACAACACGTAAGTAATCTTTCCAATAACCGAGTCGAGGGAAGATAAAAGCCGTTCTCATATACTCATCTGCCTTAATATTCCACGCTCTTTGAGTAGGAACGTCCCAAAGACAACGGTTGATTATGGCCTCGTCGTAATCTCTGAGTATGACGGAATCTTCTTCTGGGATTAAATCTCCAGCTTCGTCTCCAGCTATGCCAAAGTGGCGTAAGTTGGGTGGCACAAAGCCAAGGGGACCTGGAAGATTGTCGGCAATTTGTAATGCCGCATCCGAGAAGTATAGATTAGGTTTGAGAGCCTCGACCTGAAGTCGGAAGTCCTTATCGTAAGCGATAAAATCCCTATTAAGGATCTCCCATCTGAGGTTGTGGACAGGGCAAAGAGGAGTGGTGTGGAATGTGGCAGATGGAAAGGCGTATCCAGCACCTTCATACATCATGTTCAGTGTCTCTCCATAATAGCAAGTCGTCGTAACCATATCGTGCCAAGTGTCTTCGGGTAGCCTGTACCCGAAAGAGAAGCCATGACTTTGTAAGTCAATTTGCACGATATGTGTGTGTCTGGCTGTCTCCATGATCATTGCCGCTCTCTGGTGAAGAGCGCAACTCAGCTGGCTCTGAACGAAGTGGCTGGGAACGATGTCGAAGGTTGTTATTGCGCCTTCATCGTTGCAACCTAAGACTTTGCTGTAATGGAGGTTCCTCGATGGATCCGCTTTGGCCATCGGGAATACGTGAAGAGTGATCCTGTCATCTAGATCGGGTAGGAACATGACGTCTTTGAACAGTTGTGCGCCCTCGAGGTTCCTCATCATCTCCATGATAGACTTCTAGACGTGGGTTGTCGTGATTATCTTGTTCTGGGATGAAGTCTGTTTCAGGATTGATGGGAGGAGCGCTTTCACCTGGTCCGTAAGGTTCTCCTTGTCGTCTGGGGCTTCCAGCAACGAGGGTAGGTGTGGAATGCGGAGTAACAGTGGGATTGATGACAATAGTGTCGTCAACGCATCTGACTCGAGTAGCAGTGTTGGAAGGATGTGGCGGTAACTCCCAGTCTAATGGTGTGACTGGAGTTCTTGGCATCGTAGTGGCAGTAGAATAGATTGGTGGTTGTGAAGAACCACGGGATTGTTGATACAGAGGGAGAATGGTATTGGATCGAGACCTGCGAGGTACAGATCTGGAATGACCACTGATTGGTCTATGGGAATGCCTATGGCAATGGACGCAATGTCCAGGCCTATGGTGTCTCGTGCAAGTGCACGGTGTACGAGAAGATAGTGCAGCGGCAACGTCACCAGCATTAGAGCATAGTTGATTGTGCCTGCCTTGAACTTCTTCTAGAAAAGCTTGTCGAGCCTCAAACTCATGTCTTAATTGGGTGGAGGGAGCTATTTCCAACCCAAAGCATAGAGTGCAGTCGTACATATAAGTACCCCATGTTAGCGTGACCAATCTAGTGTCAGATAGGAATCGGAAAAGTAGAATCCAAGAAGCACCGCTCAACCATATCGCAGCCAAAGAGGCTAGATAGGTCTCTCGAAAGTAAATCGAGGTGATGAGCAGCAACAACACAACTACCCAGTATAGGGCCAAATGAACCATGTTCTCCTGCACATTAAGCCTTGGAAACATAGTGGCGATATGGCAGAACAGTATCACTATGATCTGCTTATGCGGGGCTCATAACCTATCGGAATGGCACGGTCCCGATGGTGCAGAGAACAGCTAGGAAGTGTGGAGTGTGAGAGTGACACACACCAATGAGGGTACTAGTGGTCCAGAGGGAGATGGCTTTGAAGATAAGAGGCTGGTGAACTGGTGGTGAACAAGAGCCAATGAAGCTTTCCAAGCTTAGACTTTGGAGAGGTGAAGAAGTGAATGAAAGAGCTTAAGAATTATAGAGCCTGAAGGGCTCTCTACTTATACATGATTGGTATAAGGTTAGAACTGAGTCTAAAAGATATAATGGGATAGCCCTTAGCCCATGGGCTCCCATTGGTGGTTAAATCATCGTATGATCTACCATATAAAGGTGTCAACCCTGTACCCTGACAGGTGACGTGGGAAACTCTTGTACCCTGGGTCAAGGGTTTACCATATCCGTTGTAGTCAGAAGACTGCCAAGGATATTAGTAATGATGTAGTAAGAATACTGCCATCTAGACCTGGGTTGAGG
>JBBPQN010000552.1:0-14606 GCA_038092575.1 Boletus subluridellus
CAAGTGTTCGGAGTTCGTCTGGAAGGAGGCTCGTCCAGTCAGCGGACTGCCTAGCTGCCCAGCCGACTTGACTGAACCCGAATACGCAAATCTCGCGTTTTGCTCCCGTTGCCACGTACGTACGGACTCCTCTAGTGATTTGAAGCGCTCTGAGAGACGCAACAGGGCTGTGGGAAATATGCAGTAATGATTCTTTGGAGAATGCGCCGCAGGTATTGTCCAAGCTGCAGAGCCACGCGGTAGGATTCCATCGAGGCTTCAGCATAAGCGTTGAGTCTACAAACAAAACTAGGCTTTCCCCTCTTTATTCGTGTTGTGAGATCATTCGCGAACACGATGTCTTGGCCACGGAAGACCTTACAATAGGAAAGCGTATGTGCCATCGTTGCTCGAGCCATCACGTTGCTGGAATACATTACAGAAAAAACACAGTGGGTCGACAAAGAGCAGATGGATTCGTTTACACACGAATATAATCACTGCTCCGACAAGGAGCAATTTTTATACGACAAACGGCGTCAGAATGCCGCTGTACGCGAGGTTCATCTAATTTTTTTTTTCTCTTTCGTCCGTCCCCCTGATTTCTAACAGCATGCGTGCGTGTGCAAATCCTGGCACGATCATGTAAAACCAGACCGTGAATTGGAGCTGGACATGCGTCGGGAAGAGCGAGGGTCAAGGTTGGTCCTCTCTCATGACACTCATGCTTTTATGTTAAGCTGGAATAGCATTTTCGAGCGCCTCGAGCAACGCGGATATAAGCCCGAGATTGAATTTTTTGACAGCTATGAAATCGGAGTAACTCACAAGTCGTTTTTCGCACCACCCAAGCCGCTCACAGACAGAGGTTCGCTTTCGCCGCGTGAGATAAGCTTGACTCGGTGTTGATTCTATACGATAGAATGGGCCCGGATGTGGCCTGAGTGGCTCGAAACCATGAACAAGTTCAGGTTTAAACGATTAGATAAGACCGTTTATAAACCACGTCGAGACTCGTTGGTGTCCGAGTATGCAAGCTACGTGACGAGTCCGTTACAGAACACATCAGCCTTTGACCTTCTTCCACACCTGGCTGATCTCGTTCATTTCCCCCCCTTTCAAGACATCATCAGGGCTCCAGATGGAACTCAAATGAGTGACAAGCCATTTGAATCTGCGTTTGCACAGTTGCCTGTGTTAGTTGACGAGTGGAGGAAGGAGCTCGATGCTCAACTTGCTGAGCTGGTCAAGATTCCTTCCCATTTATCCCTCAAAAACGCTTCCCGTGGTCGCACCGCAGCATCAAGCAAAGAAAAGCGTATGGAATCATCTCAAACAGCCATCGACAAGCTACACCTGGCCTGTGCAGTGTTCTTTACAGCTTCCGTCTACGCTTATCCCGACGTGCTCGCTACCTTGCGTTATCGCGGAGACCTGAACAGTGGTCAAGATGACTCGCTACACGCCATGTCCGTCGAGAACCGGTTCTACGTTGCATTCTTGGAGGATGCTCCTTACATCGTTCATGCATGCGGACTGGATCCAAATGTGGCCACGGTCGAAGATATGGACCGCCGGAACGCTCGATTCAAGTGTTTGTCTTGCAAGGATCAGCGTATCTATATCAGGAATTGGAGGGATGCAGTACGTCTTCCCGTTGATCAATCGATCAAGTAGAGTGATGAGCATCACACATCAAACGATAGATGCTGCATGCTCTCTACGACCATCATGATCCATCGCTGGACTTGGAAGACTCTGAGGAAGACTCGCATTCCATCTCGTCGCGCTGGGAGGTCATCAGCGACGAGTATATGGATGTCATCCAGGCTACCGAGATGTCTGTCAAGGAGGAACTACGTCCGCGATATACGCGGTGCCTGTTGTGTCGTCCTTGTGTAGGGGATGCAACCTACCCTGAACATACCGTTGACCACCTCAAGTCTTGGTGAGCCTCTTGCATCGTTTGCTTCTCGTACGTATAGAAACTGAGACGTTCATGGACGAACTTGGATCGCAGTCACGGGGTGGCAGGGGATGAGATCACACTAGGCGTACACTACCTGAATTTGGGCATGCGCGAATTGCGTTCGGTGGCGATGGTCGAAAAAGGGGGGCAGGTGACGTTCAACGAGCCGGTTTATCTTGCTCTCCCGGGTTGAATGGCGCTTGTACATGCGACTCGAGTTGGAGGGGGATTTCAGCTGTTGTGGTTTTGTGTGGTGTACGATAGAGCGCTTCGTCTTGGGTTCATGGTTCGTTTCACGACGTGGCTTTGTTCGTTGGTTGACTAGTATGTGCCTGAAGATGAATGTGTGCTTTCAAGTTGCGCCAGGCAGGATCGGCGTCGTGTTCACGTCCGAACACTAGCAAAATGACTCGCAGACGTTCCGAAGATTGACCTGATCGTCATGGACAAGCTTCATACTAGTAGTCCGATGACAGTAGTTACACAACCCAATAGCATATAACACAACCTTGAATAGGGGAAAATAAAAGCATCTACGGTAGATATGGTCCCAGAAGATAATTTAATCTAACGAGGTTGACCCGCGCACCTTCGAAACGTTCCTTTTCTTACACATCTTCCGGCGTTGTCCGGGTGCCAGCATCCGGAAACGTGACCACCTCCAACGTGGTCTCCCAAACCCCCTGCCGTGGGACGATCGTCGTCTGATAAGTCCCCATGATGCATGATACCCATAGGCTGGAACCCACCTGACGTGCACAAGAGACCATTTTGACCTCTCCACGTCCTTCTTCCGTCTTGATACTGTCAGACTCCCGCGAACTTGGATTCGTGCAAAAGTCCGCACGGACATGGGGCTTCTTCATCTCACCCCGCACATAATCTCTCGCATTCAAGTTGGCGAGAAGGGTGTTGCAGTAGACCGAACACAGTGGGATGCCGAACACGGCGTAGAGTAAATTTGACGGGAAGACGTGCAGCTATACGTTGACGGTTTGAGATTAGGAAATACCGTGCCAACGACGAGAATACGTACTAGGATGATGGTCAAGAGAGCGAACGTGGCTGTCCAGATACCCGTATTCACCGCGAACAGTGTGAGGCGTTGCAAAGTGTGTGCTGTACTTGCAGACCAAAATCCATGGTCAGATGCACATCCGAGTCGGCAACACGACGCACAGCAGTGCGCACTTACCTTGCGAACGTAGTCGCGGTCCGCTTACGGAGAAGTAAGAATGTTAGGACCACGGCGATCAAGACATCTACTCCAGCAGCGACAGAGAGACACAAGGTGGTTAGGTTCTGTCCACAGATGTTGAGGTCTTTCGATTCAGAGCATAAAATATATCCTTACCATAAATAAAGTGTCGGTGAGCTCAATGGCTGTAACGACCTGTACGCTGGGAGCAAGTAGGAAGCTTGCATGCGCAAATTGCAGTCTGATAAAAAGAAACGAACGAACCCGTTCGCTGTATACAGCGCTTTTCCGACATACACTAAGATTGTAACCATTAGCATTTACTGAGAATGCGACCGACGACGGCATACTGGCAGCGGACACTGATGTTTAGAAAATCCTATTAAGCCTCATTCCCAAAAAAATTATGAAGTCTTACCAAGCTGGAGGATCGCTAGGACGACCTAGAGGGTTAAAGTGAGACTAAAATTCTTTGTATTTGCAGACTAACGTTTACCCATATGAGTGGCGCAGCGATGTTCTTCCCACTGACTGAGTGGGTGTGATTAAATGGAAAAGTACATAGAGGTCGATACGCACAAACGTAGATTCGATGGACGAAAAAACCTTGTGTAGGTACGGCAACTAGGGCCTAGTGATTTCAGCACACATTCCGGGGACAAAACCAAATGCATACCGTCAAGAGTCCCTGAAACTACGACTCGTTGGTGGACCATCCAAGGAAATTACGAATAGAACTTACAATGAACTCACTGGGAAGATGGTCAAGGCGTGAAAAATGGGATTATGAAAACAACGACTCACGGAATCTCACTTGGGGCCGAATATGGGTTCTCCAAGGCAGCGATAATCCCTTTGTATGCTATATGAGGTACGATATGAACGAGACATTCGATAGCTGTGTATGTCGAGAAACGAACCACCAGAAATAGTCAAAGCTTCATGAATTGTATTGAGTGCCCTGTTGCGAAGCGTCAGTGATGTCGCGAACCTTGCAACGGGCCTTTACCATAAAGCTGCTACCTGGGAAAGACAGTACATTATCATGATGAACTTGTTCATAATTTGACTTACAAAGAGCTTCGTGCGCAAATGATCGTTCTGATAGCTGGAACGAAGAGTGATAAGCTGACGGAAAAGTACAAGAATATTATGGTCCTTACTGGACATAATAGAAGAATCTGTCCGAGTGGTAGTAAGGATGCACCTTGTTCCATCACAGCAATACACTTTAGAATGAAAAGCGCTCACGCTTGCATGCATGTGATACCATAAAATGCGGTCGACATGAGAGTACAAAAGTACAATGAACCGTATAGCGGTCCATATATCGGGGCAAGTGGGTTGGTTGACATGGTTTACGTCGACTTCACTGGCAGTTAGTATGAACGGAAAACGGCGTCCAGCACGGAGCCACGGCCAATCTGGACTCCGTAGTATAAATACCTGGACGGGGAGTCGAGTAACAACTGGCGGCTGTGGGCCTTGGGATATTCACATAGGACCATTGGCTTCGAAGGAAGAGTTACCATGAATATCGTAGGCACATCAAAATATGATGGTTCCAAATATTATGCTGTGCTGCAAGCATCGAGGGGGGGATCACGGCGAAAAATCGGCGTAGCGTGGAATGCGCAGATATTCCCAGGTGCAGCTGAATCAGCAATATGTTTTTGCAAGAGATACATTTAACGCATTGTGTTGTATTCCAGTCACACCGAAGCATAATGTTAGCATACTCACTGGCAGACCCCACCAACCCAACGATCGAGTTTGATTTGATGCAGCCACACCGTTGACGCCACGATGACCACCACCCACGACGCAGACTCAAGTCAGAAGAAACTACCCGGTCTATAGGTGAAATAGATGTTCGTTATCATACATGTTCAACCGAGCAGTTTCGATGATACGCTTGAGATTGACCAGGAGGCAATGTGGCGCGAGTAGTCTGGTACGCCGTCAAACGAGGCTTTTTGTTTGTGCAATCCATGTTGGAAGGTAATGTCACATACTTTCAGGTTGCACCAGGCGCAGGATCGGCGTCGTGTTCCCGTTCGACCATCGCTGTGCCACAGAGCCCTGTCTTCGGACGGGCGACGCTAAGCGATAGGGTAGCGCTTCTCTAACTGCCACATCCTTCCCGTCCTCATCCGAGCTTGCCCGCTCGTCCTCGTCGCTCGTTTCACCCACCCACCACTCTTTAGCCTCGATTTCCCGCACCCGGGCCCTATCAGAGCAGATCACCCGCAACGAGGCGCGATCGCCCACCCTCGCAGCTCACTCTACCCGCAGGACTAGCATTGTCCACCCGGAGTCTGAAAGCGCTCCGCGCTCTCGCCCATCCTCCTCTCGTTATTCCATACCGCTCGTCAGATCGCACATGTATATACACGTCGTCCAAGTATATATGTACATATCTGAGTCTCCCCCATCCCCAGAGCTCCTCGGAACCAAGTCCAAAGATACCAAAATGATATACCTCTTCGAGACGTTCCAAAGGTTGAGTTGGTCATCATGAACAAGCTTCATACTAGTCCGACGACAGTAGTTACACAACTCAATAATATAACACAACCTAGAAAAAAAGGGGGAGACAGGAACATTTAAGGTAGATATGGTCCGGAACGTTATTCTTTTACACATCTTCCAGAGTCGTCCGGGTGTCAGCGTCCGGAAACGTGACCACCTCCGACGTGGTCTCCCAAACCCCCTGCCGCGGGACGGTCGTCGTCTGATAAGCCCCCATGATACTCATAGGCCGAAACCCACCTGATGTGCGCAAGAGACCATCTTGACCTCTCTACGCCCTTCCTCCGTCTTGATGCTCTCAAACTCCCGCAAACCTGGATTTGTGGCAAAGTCCACATGGACATTGGGCTTCTTCATCTCGCCCCGAATGTAATCTCTCGCATTCAAGTTGGCGAGAAGGGTGTTGCAGTAGAGCGAACACAGTGGGATGTCGAACACGGCGTAGAGAAAATTGGACGGAAAGATGTGCAGCTATATGTTGACGGTTTTAGGTTAGGAAATACCCACGGACGCGAGCGCGCCAACGACGAGAATACGCACTAGGATGATGGTCAAGAGAGCGAAAGTGGCTGTCCAGATACCCGTATTCACCGCGAACAGTGTGAGGCGTTGCAGAGTGTGTGCCGTACTTGCAGACCAAAATCCATGGTCAGATGCATTTCCGAGTCGGCAACACGACGCAGAGCAGTGCGCACTTACCTTGCGAACGTAGTCGCGGTCTGCTTGCGGAGAAGTAAGAACGTCAGGACCACGGCGATCAAGATATCTACTCCGGCAGCGGCAGAGAGACATATAGTGACTAGATTCTATCCACCAGATGCTGAGGTCATCGGTTCTGAGCATAAAACATATTCCTACCATAAGTGAAGCGCCACTGAGACCAATGGCCGTAACGACCCGTACGCTGGAAGCAAATAGGAAGATTGCATGCGCAAATTGCAGTCTGAGAAGAAGAAACGAACGAACCCGTTCACGGTATACAGCGCCTTTCCGATATACACTGGGATTGTAACTATTAGCATTTATTGAGAATGCGAGCGACGACGGCATACTGGCAACAGACACTGAAATTTAGAAAATCCTATTAGGCGTCATTCCCCCCAAAAATTACGAAGTCTTACCAAGCTGGAGGATCGCTAGGACGACCTAAATCACAGCGTTAAGTGAGACTGAAATTCCTTGTATGTGCAGACTCAAGCTTACCCATATGAGTGGTGCAGCGATGTTCTTTCCACTGACTGATTTGGTGTGATTAAATGGGAGCAGCACTTAGAGGTCGATACACACAAACGTAGATTCGATGGACGAAGAAACCTTGTGTAGGTACGGCAACCAGGACCTATTGATTTCAGCACTCATGCCGAGGACAAAAACAAATGCGTACCCCCAAGAGTCCCTGAAACTACGACTTGTTGGTGGACCTTCCAAGGAGAGTACGAATAGGACTTACCATGAACTCACTGGGAAGATAGTCGAGGCGCGAAAAATGGGATTCTGAGAACAATGACTCACGGAATCGCATTCGGGGCCGAATATGGGTTCTCCAAGGCAGCGATAATCCCTTTGTATACTATGTGAGGTGCAATATGAACGAGACATTCGATAGCTGTGTATGTCGAGAAACGAACCGCCAGAAATAACCAAAGCTTCATGAATTGTATTGAGTGCCCTATTGCGAAGCGTCAGTGATGTCGCGAACCTTGTAACAGGCCTTTACCATAAAGCTGCTACCTGGGAGAGATGGTACGTTATCAAGATGGTTAACTTTGTTCATAATTTGACTTACAAAGAGCTTCATGCGCAAAAGATCGTTCTGATAGCTGGAACGAAGAGTGATAAGCTGACGAAAAGTACAAGTAATATTATGGTCCTTACTGGACATAATAGAAAAATCTGTCCGAGTGGTAGTAAGGATGCACCTTGTTCCATCACAGCAATACACTTTAGAATGAAAAGCGCTCACGCTTGCATGCACGTGATGCCATAAAATGCGGTCGATATGAGGGAACAAAAGTACAGTGAACCATATAGCGGTCCGTACATCGGGGCAACCGGGTTGGTTGACATGGTTTGCGTCGATTTCAGTTAGTAGGAACGGGAAACGGCTTCCAGCACGGAGGTACGATCAATCAGGACTCCGTAGTATAAATACATAGGCGGGGAATCGAGTAACAACCGGCACATCAAAATACGATGGTTCCAAATATTATGCTATGCTGCGAGCATCAGGGGAACATCATGCGAAAAACCAGCGTGGTGTGGAATGCGCAGATATTCCTGCAGCTGAATCA
Source organism: Boletus subluridellus (assembly GCA_038092575.1). Taxonomy (NCBI): domain Eukaryota; kingdom Fungi; phylum Basidiomycota; class Agaricomycetes; order Boletales; family Boletaceae; genus Boletus; species Boletus subluridellus. The sequence goes on from JBBPQN010000552.1 coordinate 7,970, forward strand.
GGGGAATAATGTTAGCATGCTGTGTGATTCAGCGTCACAAGTCATCACACAGCCATCTTGCTCCACCCGAGCGGTGCACTGGGCATCATTAATTAGGGCATTTGCATCAGAAAATGCTGCCATTATGGCGGCAGTCTCGTTTGTGGACGTCCCGGCTCCCCGCTCTGGTTCGCCAATGTGTCAATTAGTCCGCTTTGTTTTCAGTCAAGTTTTCCGTCTTGCAGCTTAGTGATGCATGTGTAGTACAATTTGACTTACTGGAGGTTTCCCTTGGTGACAGAAAAGAAGCTTGTTTGGAGTTGGAAGTGGGGCTATCACACGACTAGGCCGAAGGTGGTAGCAGTCGAGGCAAGAAATGGGGAGCAGTCGAGGAAAGTGAAGAGCCTTAGCCCCCGCGCCTCAGTGTGTGCTGACGGCCGAGGTCGACATGAGGATCTTGAGAACTTGCGACTCGATCCGACCTTTGTCACACAGTGGGAGCCAGCGACAGGCCAGGTATACAGTACAGTGGTGGAAATGAAAAAGTCGGGCATTGAGTGTGCTGACTCAGCCGTGTGCTCGTTTGAGAAATCGGGGAGAATCCGAAGCGGTGCGTGCACACATCGTCACGGGGTTGATAGAATACAGAAAGGTGAGTTTTCATCTGGAAAAATGGTGATGCTGACTGGTATAATCCTATGTTTCATCATAGCTAGAGAACAACGGTGTGACAATTCAGAGATCGTTGAGACGTTCCATAATTAGCAGGAACGAGCAATCAGCGCCGTGACAAATTGACAATGACACTGACAGTAGTACTTGTGACCACTCATCGATGCATCCGTGCGCTTACTTCCCAAAATATTTCTTGTAGTAACAGGCCGAGGGAACACCAGGACACCGCACTACGGTTTTTCTCGTGGTGCCATCATATTCTGATGTGTGCATGAAATTCGTAGAGCGTTTCCCTTCAATCTGATGATCTGACGTGAACATCCCAACATTGTCTCAGTACGGCCGTCAGTTGTTCTTCGACTTCCTCGGGTGTGTATATAAACTACGGGCGCCACTGGATACCACTCCGTTTTCTCCGCCGTTTCCCGTTCTTGCTAACTGAAGAACAGTCAAGCCGACACGAGTCATGTCAACTGGAGGCCCACCTGTCCAGCTATATGGACCGCTATATGGTTCATTGTACTTTTCCGCTGTCTTGTCGACCGCATTCTATGGTGTCACATGCATGCAAACGTGAGTGCTGTCAATTTCAAAGTAATTGCAGTGATGGAACAAAGTGCACTCTTGCCACTCGGAAAGGTTCTTCTATTACGTTCAGTAAGGACCATATTTCTTGTACTTTTCGTACCTTATCACCCTTCGTTCTAGCTATCAGAACGATCATTTGCGCATGAAGCTCTTTGTAAGTCAAATTATGAACAAGTCCCTTCATGATAATGTACCGTCTTTCCCAGGTAGCAGTTTTATGGTAAAGGCCCGTTGCTTCGGTTCGCGACGCCACTGACGCTTCGTAACAGGGCACTCAATACAATTCATGAAGCTTTGGTTATTGCTGGTGGTTCATTTCTCGATCGACATGCACAGCATTGGACGTTTCGTTCACATAGTGCCTCACATAGTATGGAAATACATTCTCACCGGCCTGACGAACCCATCATTATTTCAGAATGTGCTTCCGTGAGTCGTTTCTTTCAAAATATCGTTTTTCACGCCTTGACTATCTTCCTAGCGAGCTCATTGTAAGTACTATTCATAACTTCCTTTGATGATCTACCAACAAGTCATAGTTACAGTTCCTCTTCACGGTACGCATTCATTTTCATTCCCGGAATGAGTGCTTATAGCATTCAGACCGTGGTTGCAATACCTTCACAAGGCTTTTTTGTCTATCGAATCTACGCCTGTGCGTCTCGACCTCCATGTCCTTTTCCCATTTACTCACACCCGCTCAGTCACCAAGAAAAACATTGTTACGCCGCTCGTATGGGTAAGGAGTCTTCACTGTAGGGGATTCAGCTTCGCTTAATCTCTGTGATGTAGGTTATCCTTGCACTCACCCAACTTGGTAAGACTTTATAAACTTTTGGGGACTCGAGTCTAATAGGGTTTTCTAAACAACAGTGGCTTCTCTCAGTAGGCTGTCATTGGTCCCATTCACACCAGCGGATACTAATGATCACAACTTCAGCTTATGTTGCAAAAGCGCTGTATAGTGCGGATGGGTTCGTTCGTTTCTTTAACTTGGATTGCAATCTGCTCATGCATGCTTCCTATTCAATTCCAGCGTACAGGTTGTTCAATACACTGTACTCGGTGACAATACATTTTCGGTAGGGATATGTTTTATAATCAAAACGAAACCTCTCAACATCTGGTGAACAGAACCTACTCACCTTGAACCTCTCTGTCGCTGCCGGAGTAGATGTTCTGATCGCCATTTTCCTGACATTCTTACTTGTGCGCAAGCGGGTCACCACTGGATTTGCAAGGTGAGTGCACATTTGCCGCCTCGGAAATACATCTGTTCATGGATTTTGGTCCTCGAGTACGGCTCACATTTTGCAACGTCTCACCGTGTTCTCGGTGAATACGGGTATCTGGACAGCTTTGTTCGCTCTCTTGACTATCATCACAGTGCGTGTTGCCCGTCGCTGGCATGCTTATTTGCAATATTAATATTTCCTGATCTAAACGCTATAGTTGCATGCCTTCCCCAATTATATGATCTACGCGCCGTTCGGCATCTCACTTTGCTCGATCTACTGTAACACCGTTCTTGCCAACTTGAATGCCAGAGCGTATGTTCGGAGTGAAGTGCTGCCTCACAATATCGATACGGACTTGTTCACGAATTCAAGTTCACCGGCGTTCGACAGCACCAAGACCAACAAACAGAGTGAAGACGCAAAGACGGTTACTTCCGCTTCGCAGGTGGGTTTTCATAGTCCAAGCCGCTGCAAATATCATGGGTTTATCAAACCACGTTGTCACGGTAGGGTATTTGGAAGACCACAGAAGTGGTGATGTTTCCGAACACAAGCCAATCCACAACATCGGAGAATATACCATGAGCTTGATGGGTTTTGACAATCGAGGCCACTGTACTAGTTGACCTAGACACCTAGTGTACATTTTTTGCCACGTACTTATTCGTTTCCGTTTCCGTTTCCGTTTCCGTTTCCGTTTCTTCAAGACATCGTGTTGCTCGCATATCAATAACCAACTTCGAAGGAGTTCAATCCATGGGATATGCTTAGAACAAGCAGGCCACTCGCTCGTTTCCAATGATGGCGCTGCTTCATTGACCTATTTCGCTGAACGAGATGCAGAGGATCCGACATCTTTAACATCCGAGGCGTGCGTGTCACCATGGTCATCCATCGACCACATCTAGGACTCCACTTCTATGTGTGTTACATTGCATGTGTATTCAAGTAGCAACTGCGTAAATAATCAAATTTCTACGTCAGGAGACAAGTAACTATATGTGGAAGAAAAAGGAAAACGAACAAGTACATGGACAAGCGAACGGACAAGGTCAGCCAGCAAAGTAGGTCTCCATGGTCAAAACCCCATCAAATTTACACACTAGCATTCCCCGACGTTGTGGACCGGTTGACATCCGGAAATGTCTCCACCGCCGTGATCTTCCAGACTCCCTGCCGTTGCAGCCATCATCTGATAAGCCCTTGACAACTGAATAGCTTGGACTGTGAAAACCCACCTCGGCGGAAGGGACCACCTTCGGCTCTTTACCCTGTTCGTCGCTCTTGGTGCTTTTGGACACCGGCGAACTTGAACTTTTGAACAAGTTCGAATCAAAATATCGCGTCGTTGCTTCATCCCGAATATACGCTCTGACATTCAAGTTGGCAAGAACGGTGTTGCAGTAGACCGAGCAAAGTGGAATAGCGAACACGGTGTAGAGCAACTCCGACGGGAAGACGTGCAGCTATAGCATTTAGATCAGCAAGTATCGCAGACAAGTGTGCTAGTGACGAGCGGGACGCACTAAGATCATGGCCAAGACCGCGAACGTTGCTGGCCAGATACCCGTATTCACCGCAAACACGGTGAGGCGTTGCAAAGTGTGTGCCGTACTTGCGGACCAAAATCCATGATCAAATGAACACAACACATAGCCATGCCCTGCGCACTTACCTTGCGAATGCAGTCGCGGCCCGCTCTCGGAGAAGCAAGAACGTCATGAAAATGGCGATCAGAACATCTACTCCGGCAGCGACGGAGAAACTCAAGGTCTGTAAGCTCTGTCCACCAGATGCTGAGATCTTCAGTCCTGATCATAAAACATATATTCCTACCGTAAGTGAACTATCGCTGAGCTCGGTGATCGTAACGGCCTGTATGCTGGAAGAGAACAGGAAACGTGCATGGGCGTATTACAGTGGAGAAAAAAGAAAGGAACGAACCCGTTCGCACTATACAGCGCCTTTCCGTTGTAAACTGAGATTGTAATCATCAGCGCTTACAGATGTGAATGTGCCCAATGACAGCGCACTGATGACAGACACTGATATTTAGACAAACTCTATTAGACTCCAGTCCCCCAAAGCTTATAAAGTCTTACCAAGTTGTGTGGTCGCTAGAATAACCTACATGACAGAAATTAAGCGAGACTGAAATCCCTTGTGTATGCGGACTCCTTACCCATATCAATGGCGCGACAATGTTCTTTCCGCTGACTGGATGATTATGAATAAATGAGGGAGGGACCTGGGGATCAAGACCCACAAATATAGATTCGGTAGGCGAAAAAACCCTGGGTGGGTACTGCAACCAGGGACTGAATAATATCAGCATTCATTCTGGGCACAAAAATAGAGGCATACTATGAAGAGCGTCTGTAACTATGACTTGTTGGTAGATCTTCCAAAGAGTCATTAGGAATAGAGCTTACAATGAGGTCGCTGGGAAGATGTTCGAGGCGTGAAAATGGGATTCTGAAAGTAATGACTTACGGAATCCCGTTCAGGAACGTCAATGGGTTCAGCAGGCCAGCCATAATGTATTTGTATACTATTTGGGTCACGATATGAACAAGACGGCCGAGTGCTGTATATGCCGAGAAACGAACCACCAGAGATAGTCAAAGCTTCATGGATTGTGTTGAGTAGCCTATCGCAAAACGTCATGGACGTCACGAGCTGAAGCAACATGGTACTTTACCACAAAGCTGCCACCTGTGCAGGATGGTACATGATCATGTTGGACTCGTTTGTGACGTTAACTGTCACTCACAAAGCTCTTTATACCGAAATGATCGTTCTGATAGCTGGCACGAAGGTATGATACGCTGACGAAAGAGTACAATAAACATGGAGCTTACTGGACATAATAGAAGAACCTGCCAAGTGGTAAGAGTGCGTTCCGTCACTGCAACACGCTTTGGAACGAACACCTACGTTTGCATGCACGTAACACCATAAAATGCGGTCGACATGACAACAGTAAAGTACAATGAACCATATAGTGGTCCGGATGGTGGGGGAAGTAGGTTGGCTGACATGCCAGTGACTTGCACCAACTCGACTCTACTTTGAGTTCAGTTGCAGCAGGAATGGGAGACGGTGTCGAAAACAGAACGGCAGCCAGTCCATAGTATTTATGCATGCCCAAGGGAGTTGAATAACTGTTTAACCATGGTTCTCAATGCTTAGCAGACCAAACATCCAGATACACCATGATCAAGGGAACAACTGAGGCATGTGTAAAATTGATGGGCGCATCAAAATATGATGACTTTTGGAATTGGCGGCTCCCACCGCGGGACAGTGACAAACCCAACAAAAATTGTATATACACTCTACTGAGGCGTCAGGGAATAACAAATTCCGTCTTATAAATTTGTCGTGTCCATCCAGTAAGGGAATTCTATGCTTCTGAATCAGAAGTTCTGATGCACGAGCTGTATCTCCAAGTGAAGGCACCCCCAGCAACCATGTATCGGTTTTCTGACTATTCACCATTCACGCCAGTGGCTCGCTGAACAACTATGTATTGAGTTTTCTGACTATTCATCATTCACGCTAGTGACTCGCTGAGCTGCATGGGTCTTGTTGACCTGAATTAATGACATTGCAATGATGGGCACTGTGTGACCGATTATTCAGTGAGGTATAAAGTCAGTGTGCTAGGAGAGGGCAACCTGGGCTATCAGTCCTGTTTGCTGAGCAGTTACCAAGAGGGGTATGCTGGGCGCGACCCAACGAAAGTTTCGTGATGTAGGTTTGTGTGAAGGTGGGTGAGGAGGCTTCTTATGAGTCAGCGAGAGCTATCAGTGAGTTGTGATGAAATATGATCCCACAGACCAGCTGCCGAGCTACCAGGCCTGTCCTAGCCATCTGGCAAGTAACGATATCCACATGAATAAATAAGCACGTCGACAAGATACTAGTACAGTGTGTCTCAATTATCAAAACCCATCAAACTGGCACATTCTCCAATGTCCGGGATCGGTTGGCCTCCGGAAACCTCACCACTTCCGTGGTCTTCCAAATTCTCTATCGTGACAATCGTCGTGTGATCAGCCATGACGGCTGAACCAGCTAGGATTGTGAAAACTGACCTGATTGGCAGAAGGAACTATCGGCACCTCTCTGTGCTGTTTCTCGGTCCTGGCGCT
>JBBPQN010000553.1:0-14600 GCA_038092575.1 Boletus subluridellus
GGAATACACTACTTTGCGGGAGGCATTGTGAGGGAAGGGGAACATTCTATCCACCATGCTGCTGTGGGAGGCTTTCCAGCCAAATGGTGCTGTCCATCAGTTTCTGACATTGATCCCACAGCCTACCATATAGTGCTGCCTGTCATGCAGAGTAACAAGCATGTCCAGTCTGCCCACTTTCCAAACTAGCCCTCTGCAATTCTGCCCAAGTATCAGATTTCACTTGAAAGAATCTCACTGTCCATCAGAATTTGCAGGTCGTGAGTTCCACCTCCTCTGCCCAACGGTCACTTGCTGCCTTTGCCCACAGCCAGTTCACCTGATAAACTCAACTATCAATGAGCGGAGTATACATGGCAGATAAACAACCTGGCTTACATTCTGACATCCAGTGATCCACATCCATGTCTCTGGGTATATCCATGGACCAAAACCATGCAAGATTCTCATTTCGATGCCCACTTCCATTTGGACTTAGGACACTTGTAGTCACTCTTAAATCCGCATTGCTGAGTTCCTGATACCTTTTGAGAATATCATTATCTGCATGAAGAGCAACCATTGCAATGCGACATCGTTTGTATATGGGAGCATGTTTCCTAAGTGTGGCATCGATGGACTTGATCTTGCTCCATGCTCTGGTGTTGGCAGCTTGACCCTCTGCATGGCAAATGTCATTGTGGAAGAGGATGGCCTTATTAGCCAGGGTCATGCAGATCACATGCAGGGCATCATTCACCTGGCCTGTGTGTAACAAAAGCTCCTGATCTGCAAGCTCTGCAATGCTATATTCCTTGCATGTTGTTTCACCCAAGCTTGATGGAAGTGGCAGGATCAGGGAGGATATGGGTGGGATTTTTGAATCCTCAATCATGCTATCCTCCTCCTCATCGGGCTCACTGACAGAGTCATAGTTCCCATCATCCACATCAAGAATGCTGTTGCCAAGGAATGCAGGGGCCTCTTGGAGAAATGCCTGGATGTCTGCAGAGAGACGCTCCATTCTGCAGGCCAGAGCTAATTGGTGACATTCCATGGGATGGGCTCCTGCTGCCTTTCTGTCTCTTGTCAGAATAATGTTAGCTTCCTCAATACAAAGGCCATGGGACAATCAGATGACTGCACCATGCATAGCTCCAATCCCAGGTTTGCATTGAGACAGCAGGTCCAACTCAATGGTCTGCACAGTTGGCACTGGATGATCAATCCATCTTCTAGTGAGCCATCAATACCCAGCAAAAGTAACATACCTTTGTTCATTTTGACTTGAAATATGTCCATTGTGGAGGGATCATCTATCCGTTTATTCAATGCTTGATGCTTCTCATCCAACCATTGCTCTTTACATTCCGCAGGAACTGCATCATCAAGCTTGTGGAAGGCAGAAAGGGCAGAGTTCAGTGCTGTCCGCACTGCTCCCAACTTTGAGCTCAAATGTTTACCTGGGGTAATGAGTGAGCAGTGTGATCAATGGGCATGAAAATGCTATGCTAACCCATGCGGATTATTTTCATGAAATTAGAGTCATTCATTTGAAAGTTGAGTAGCTCTTGGTGGTGTGGAGCAGACATTGTGTGGGTAGATGCAGAGACTATGTTAAGGATAGACCAGAGTGTTTCTATGATTTCCCCATCTATCCAGCCCACACCAGGAATCATCAGAGGGGCATATCTAGGAAAGCATTGGGGTTGATGACCATGGACGTGCCATATTCCAATTCCTGGGATGATCTCTATGTCAGTAGGGAGATCTATCAAGTTATTGTTCTTAATCCACTGATACAGCTTTCACATATATGAGCAATTTATGTTATAAAATAAGCATATGCAGCAGAGCCCTGTCATGTTGTAGCTGAGTGCATTGGTTAGGGAATAATCCATATTTACTTGACTGCAGAAATGTCAACACCTTCCATGACGCTATGGAAATGACCAACCGTTCCCCCTTTTGAAAATCGACCACGGAATGAGGCACAAAGCATCCATGCCGCACACAAGCTGTTGCTCCTATTCTGGAGGCATCCAAATTTCCGCAGCTAGCATTGGCCTGGTTCACTGCACGATGGTTGTTGCATGATGATCGCTTTGTCGCATGGTAGAGTAAGTATCCACCACTAAAATAAGAGACAGGGGAGAACGCACCTCAAGCAGGGAGGGCGTAGCAGATAAATAGTGCTTATATTCCACCTGGTTTACCATGAACCCATGACCATCCATCAGCCAGACTTGGTCATCAGCCTTCCAATCTTGCAAATGCTCTGCCTTGAAGTTTCCATCCATAATGAACCCACGAGTATACTTCCGGCTATCACTGCAGGTCAATGGAATACATTAGTCCATGGTGGAAAAGAACACACTGTGAGAGGTCATCTTCTGCAGCTGGGAATAAATTGATGCCTGGCTGGGGATATGCTGGGCAAAAGAGAACTAGGTTCCCCTATTCAGGGGACTTTTGTGATGTCCAAACCCACTCCACTTCATCAGCTTTAGTAGGTGCCACTGGCGAGACATTTTGAGGAGCTCCCTGTAGCAATTCTAACATGTGTCTAGTGAGTTATCATGCATGGACATTCATAGCAGGATGATTACCATGACCAGATGTGGACACAAGTTTGATGTAACCCTGTGGAGCTTGCTGTAGTAATTGCTTGCATAGGTTCCACACTTTAAATTATCCCAGATGAAGTCATCCAACACAGTGAATGTAAAAGCAGTCTGCGTAGATTCCATGGTGCATAGGAATAGGCTGGCATAGAGTAGCTGTATGTGGAATGGCTTGGAATTGGCGCAGGCACAATAGCAGATCTTGTGGAAGTGAACCCCACTGACATCCACAATGGTGACATAGTCCGAACCTGAAGGAAGTCTCAAATATGGTGGGATCTCCTCATTGTTGACATCATCCACCTGCTCCTCCACAAATAGCTGGTCCTCGTCCCTTTGGCCTTCTCGATTCTCCCAGATGGGCATGTGAGCAGGACACAGCCTACCACCATGCCTGAGATTTATTTCAAGTCCGACCTTCAGAGATAAGTGATGTGACAATGGTTGGTGCAGCATGATGCACTCACCAGGTGTAGTGATGAATCATTGAAGAACTGACCAGTCCATTTGCCTATCCAATGAAATGGAATGCATGCATGCTGTTCCTTACAGCATTCTGCGCAAAATAGGGGCCAACTGAAGTAATCATTACACCTGTAAGTTCCGTCGCTCTCACACGTGCTACATGCCATTCGGAGGGGGGGGCCTTCCATGTTGAGAAGTGCATGGAGGTATTCATCCTTCTGGGAAGTCCATTCATGGAGATAATTGTTTTGTGTCTGCAAAAAAGGTGGATATGTCCACTGTATTCGTTATAGGAGTCAGCGGATCAGTGACAGTGACTTACCTTTGTAGGGATTCGGAGTCTTCACACAGGTTCAAAGTCATCCATGTCAATGTCAGGCTGATATGAAGGGTCCATGTCAAAGGCAGGAGGTAGAGTGTCCACAGTAGCAAGACCCTTGGCAGGAGAGGATGAGATCAAAGCAGATTTCTTCATAGGAGATTTACTTGCATCACAGATCAAATTGGTTACAGGTCCTCTTGTTGTCTGCTTGGTCTTCCAGGTGACCCAGGTGATCCTGTTGCTGAGAGTGACTGTCTTTCCTTTTAACTTTGGCATCTGTACAATGATGTAGAATAAACTGCTACAGTCTATCGACCATGTATCATACCCACAAACTCCCAGTTAGCAATGCATGCCAACCATAAATCCTTCTATTTCTGCTGTGTGCCCCCAAGCGGAATGAGTTGAAATGGAAGAAAGATGGTAATTTGGCCAAAAGGGGCAGCGAAGGTATCCAAAAGGGGTAGGCAAAGCTATATAACTGAGGGAGTTTGATCATCAGTTACCCATTCCAGGAAATATGAGGATCACCAGGAACCCAAAGGAACCGAATATTGAACTGCATGAAAGGACAGACCGCTTTTTACTCCTAGTCTCAAACATATCTACATCATCATCATCATCATGCCCGCTCACTCTGTCATGCGTGCCATCTCTGCAGTTCCATCTGAGTATTTGTCCAATTCAGAAACATCAGACAGCAGCTCAGAAGACTCAACCCAGTTGTTAGCAAATGCAACCTCAGAACGGGAGGATTTGAATGGCACTGAGTGTTGGCAACCTCAAATCTAATAAAGACTTGGGCCACTCAATCACACAAACTGACTGTAGAGAGAAGAGGTAGTTGAGAGGGAATCCCAACAAGAACTTGACTAGAGTTCTTGGGGCGTTGGATTCAAGGGATATATATGTTTTACATGTTTGTAGTTATTATGACGCTGGTCCATGCGCGTAAGGCTATGTAATGACGTTTCGTGTGAGTATTAGTAAACTAAGTTGAGTAATGTAGATGGAGATTAATAGGAGGCAGTGCTAGACATTCTAGACTGACGGAGATTAAATACATGAGGTTGACACGTGTTATAGGTCTAGACCTTATTCGCATGGTCATGTGATGAGAAAAAGATAAGGTCACGTGATTGTGAAAGTGTGAAGAGAGTCACGTGACTAGAAAAGAAAGGGGTGAGAAAAGAGGTTCATAACACTGAGACTGATGATGACTCAGAACCTGAGGATGCGGAGACAGATGGGAAGCCATATGTCAAGGTTGCAGGTAATGTAAAGCCCCTGTTGCAAAACTGGCACTTGAAGGAGGAGCATGCAATTTTGCTGAATGGCAAGGCACAATGGATGGGCTGTAAGGGGTCTGCCCGAAAGAAGGCATTCTTGCGGATTACCTCTGAATTGTGGAGGGTGCCTGATATAAAGGAACTGAAGGAAGCAGAATGGGAGGGCTGAATGAGGGTATGTTCCATCTTTTTCACATCAGCGTCAAAACTGATAAATGAGACCCCACTGATTTTTAGTCCTATAAGATATGGCTGTTCAATCAATCCCATGGTGGGGCGAATCATAGCTGCATCAAGGTGGGTCACAGCTGGACTGTGTGCTCTGTGGTACAAGAGGAGCAGTGGGAAGAGATAAACAAGGTCATCCAAGAGGAATTCCACAAGAGGCTTGGAATGCCTGGAGCATTGAAGGTGTATTAGAGAGCAGTTCAGCAGGTCTGGGAATGTCTCAACAAAGTGGAGCAGGAGCAGGCAGAGATGACTGCTGCAAGTTGGAATTTGGAGAAGGGCCCACCAGACAATGTGAAGGCAGGGTATGTATATATTCACAGACATGCCAGGGGTTGATGTGGATCTACTTGAAATGTAGGAATGCAAGCTGCCACGGCGAGCGGTTATTCCGTGAATTTGCTCAGGAGGTGTGGCATGCTTGTGGAATGAGGGTTGCATTTCTCGTGGGATGGAAAAATGAGGAAGAAGATATTGTGACGGCAAAGTAGGTAGAGGGATGTGTCTCATTTCAATGCTCGGTTCACTAAACTAAATCCTCTCAGCCTCGATTTCAACAATGAAATCAAGGGGGGAGAGAAGTTCTCTGACCTTGACACTGTTATGATATACTATATTTTCAAACTTTTTAAATTAGTGCACTCACGCACTCACTTTACAACTTTCAGACTTCGAAGTCACGTGATGTGCACATGACCATGGGAAACTACACGTGACCTATGGTCTAGACAAACATGTTGCACACACGCCTTATTAATTTCCATTCTGTCTTTCCCATCATCATTTTCTTTCTCTCAGGACATCTTTTTTTATCTATCTATATCAAGTAGTCTCTCCCATGGACCCTATGGTCCGTGTGCCATCCTGTAACCTATATAAATTAGCTGTAGTCAACTGGACTCCCCAGTCTAATCCATTTGTTTGCTGCGACCTACATCCTTGTGGCTGAATTAAGGAAGACTAGCCTCGTCTCAACTCTTATTCTCCTCCTGTCTTACTTTGTTGGTCTGGTGTAGCCTTGTCAAGTCCCTGCCAGTGTTTGTTCAAGACATCTCACAACACTTGGATTAGACTTTATACACTGCCCAGGCTCTTGGGCTAAGGAGTACCCACCGGAGTTTTCCGTTTTTCCTTCTCTTTACATTCACACTTTTAGAACATGGGGCAGTACCCCAAGCTTTTGTCTCGTTACATAGAACCTTCTCAGTCCCTCCTTTGAGGTGATAGCCGCACAAGGGTCATACCTTGTTTGTGAAGAGCGATATGGAAACCACTGTCATCGTGCAGCCCATAGCCAAGCTTATATCGCCGTGTTAGTCCCTCAAGTGATTGGGGAGGTAGAGCGTCATTTTCATAGTTTCTTACATTAGTATATGTGCCAGTTTGTTCCTGGGCTTTGCGGACCCCAGAGAACCTATTACGAGACTTTACGGAGAAGAAGATATTACCTCCAATTGAAAGTTTACTTTTTTAGATCTTCTACTTGCCACATCCCTCGAGCTTGGTTGAAAGATACCTCGCAGTAAGGATTAAGCTGGCTCGCATTCGCATGAATCGAGTAGTGCAACAACCCCGACCGGTCCAACCCCCTGCTGCTCCAGTAGCTCCTCCTCCACTTCCTTCCCCCCCAAAGAAGCAAATCCCCTACACCGAAAGATACTCCGACGCCCAACTTGCACTCTTCCGTTACATACAGCTTCAATGTAACAGGCATCACAACAATTACTTCTCTGACTCCTTCTTCCTCCAACACCACTGTCCCCCCTCTTCTCATTAAAAAATGACCTCTGTTGACATTGATGATCTCGTCAACTGCCTCGATGCGCTTGCCTTGAGCAAGGAGCGCTCAAACATTTCAAAGAAAATTGTTGACCCTGGAAATTGGGATGGCAACCGCTCAAAGTTTCATGCCTGGTGGATTAAGCTTTGACTCTGGGTCAATACACAGGATTGGAAGGACAACTGTGTCTGCATGGTTGCAGTCCTGTCTTGATTTGAGAAGAAAGCTGAGGGCTTCGCCCAGATCACACTAGAATGATATCTTGAAGAAGAAGAAACCGAGATTCCCATAGCAGCAGGATCTATGGTAACCACGCTGAAAGGCATTGTGGCTTGGCCCAAATGGCCCAATCTACAGATCGAAATCAAGGAGTACTTTCAAATAGAGGTACTGGCTCATGAGAGCCTTAAAAAGCTGCAAGCCTTAAGGCAAGGGTCTAGACCCATAGATTTGTTCATCCAGGAGTTCGTCGTCCTGGTAAAGGAAGCAGATATCAGAGTGGACTTCGCTCTCGAGTTGCTTAAGAAAGCCATCAACTACTGCATCTATTATCAAGCAAAGATGATGGGCAAGGAGTCTGACAACTATCTTGAGCTCTGTGGAAACTACTGAGCAATCAGTAGGAACTTTGAACAGATTGCAATTGAACGCGGTCCGCCCTCTCGTCCTACCCCTTCTTCTTATCGCCCCCAATTTGCTCCTCGTCCTCCATGCCTTATGGCCAACAATATTATCCGCCCCCACCATGACCCCCTCCGGGTAACCATTTCTGTTTCACTCCCACCGGTACACAGCCGGGTAGAGAAGCCCCGATGGAGATAGACGTGCAGCAAGCTGTGCCTCCGTCCCGGCCTGATACCCATACTTGTTACAGATGCAACAAGGTTGGCCATATATGGCCTGATTGCTCTCAAAACCCAAATCGGAGAGCCCCATGTCTGCCACAAGTATGGCAACAATATCTTTGGGATTATGAAATAGGTGCCTTTGTGCCTGCTGCACCTTACCAACTGCCCATGCAGCACGCCCAGCACCAATTTGGTCATCCCCTCCCTCCTCCTCCAACCGCCGCTCCCATCCCATCCGCTCCCCCAGTTGCCACTCAACAAGCAGCAACGCTGTCCTTTTATTCGGCAGAAGCCGAAGCTTACTACCAAGACAAATTTGAAGTAGAAGCAAGGCAAAAGGTGGCCTCCTCTTTAAATTAAATAAGTCTGTGAACGATGAGGGTGTTCATGGACTGAACAATTACGTTTCTCCTTCCGCTTCTCTTTCTTCTTGTAATACTTCTACCAATCTTGTGGACTGTGATGAGTCTGATTTTCCTGTATGTACTCTGGACAATCTTCTTGGCAATATTATTCCCCATTCTGAAAGAGCAACTCAACAAAGTATGAGCATGGTGCCGGAATTAAAACAAAGTGTGCTTAATTCTCTTGTTTGCCAAGTAAGAAATTCTCCTAATTATAAATCCCTCAATTCTCCCATGTCTATTTCTATTCGCGCAAGCACATTGTCATTCGGTGGCGAAATGTCACTTGAGACACATGTACTGAATTATGAAGATGGAAGTTGGTGATCTCAATCGTTTAAGTCCCTTCTAGATTCAGGTGCTTCTCACACTTTTATTGACAAGGACTACGTTCTCTCTCATGGTATCCCTACTTATAGAATTGCTAACCCTATTTCGGTGAAAAATGCCGACGGCTCTAACAGAGCAATAGGCCAAGTAACCCACACTGTCACTTTAATTATTGGGATTGCTGGCCATTACAATGTCCTGGAAGCCTATGTTTCTAAACTAGGAACCCACCGCCTCATCGTCGGTTATGATTGGCTGGCTCGGCATAATCCCACCATAGACTGGGTTTCTAAAACTATTTCTTTCCCTCGCTGCACACCCTACTGTCATATCATGGGTGATGGACCTTTTAACGAACAAATCAAACTTATTTATGATCATAGCATAGAAGAAGGACTCAAGGAAAAAGTGCCCGAAACCTACCACGACTTCCTTGACATATTTTCCAAGAACGAATCCGAAAGAATGCCGGAATGAAAACCCTGGGATCACGCAATAGATCTAAAACCAGACTTCGCTCCCAAAAAGGGTACAGTAATTCCTTTATTGGATGTGGAAATGGACAAAGTATGCACATTCATCGGAAAAGAACTCAAAAAGGGCTACATTTGCCTGTTGAAGTCCCCTCAAACGGCACCAGTATTCTTTATACGCAAAAAAGACGGAAAAAAGAGACCCCTTATGGACTATTGATATTTAAATGAAGGCACTATAAAGAACACCTATCCTCTACCCCTTATTTCGACGTTGATTGACTGCCTTAAGGGCGCAGACATGTTTACAGCCCTTGATCTCCAATGGGGCTACAACAACATATGAATTAAGGAAGGAGACGAGTGGAAGGGAGCCTTCGTTACTCCCATAGGCACATATGAACCAACTGTTATGTATTTTGGGATGACTAACTCACCCCCTACCTTTCAGCAAATGATGAACAACATATTTAACGACATGTATGCTGTACTTGTTATCTACATTGACGATTGTATGATATTTACTAAAGGCAAGACCAAGAAAGAGCACGAGGAAATAGTAAAGGAGGTGCTTTCCTGTCTTCGCCAAAACGATCTTTATGTAAAACCAGAAAAATGTAGTTTCTCAAAGGACAAGGTGGACTTTCTCAGTATGGTAGTATCTAAAGAGGGAGTAGAAATGCAGGAAAAGAAGGTGTCAGGGGTATTGGATTGGCCGGTTCCCACACACCTCAAACAACTGCAAGGCTTCCTCGGACTCTGTAATTATTATTGACGATTTATTGAAGGCTTCGCAGACATCGCAGGCCCATTGAACGATCTCACCAAGAAAGATGTTCTTTTCAAATGGGAACCGAAGCACCAAATCGCCTTTGATTCTTTAAAAGCCAAATTCAAGGAATCACCCCTGTTAGCCTATCCCAATTGAGACAAAGAAATACATCTTGAAATGGATGCCTCAGATATTGCCACAGGGGCAGTGCTTTCGGTTAAGTGCGATGATGGTCTCTGGAGACCCTGTGCCTTTACATATGTATTTCCCATTCCTTCAACAGCGCTCAGCACAACTACCCTATTTACGACAAAGAACTTCTCGCAGTCATTCAAGCATTAGAAGAATGGTGACACTACCTAATCGGTAGGGAAGGTTTCGAGATCTGGACAGATCACAAGAATCTTGAATACTGGAAGAAACCCCAGACCTTATCCAGTTGTCAAGCCCGATGGCACGCACTTCTTCAGGAGTTCAATTATGTTTTTGTTTACAAACCTGGTACATCGAATGGCCATGCAGATGCTTTATCTTGTTGACTGGACCATGGTGATGCTGTTCAGGATTACAACCAGAACATTACTGTCCTTCCACCTTCTCTTTTTATTAACAATGTCGAACTTTCTTCTTCCTTCTATGATAAAATCATAAAAGAATGAGAAAAAATATGCGAAGAATCATTTAACGAATATACTTATGATTACAATTACTATATTTTCAAAAACAACAAAAACAAAGTTTTTGTTCCCAAACCATTACATACAGAACTTCTCACTATTTGTCATGACTCCCCCATTGGAGGACATTCCAGACAAGCTCGCACTTCTCATCTTCTTACCTGACATTTCTCATGGCCTGGTGTCACAAAAGACATTAAAAATTATGTAGATAGCTGCCAAGTGTGCGCCCAAACAAAGGGAAAGTCAAAAGCACCAGCAGGCAAACTCCTTCCTTTACCCACTTCTAAACAACCATGGAAAGATTTATCTGTCAATTTCATTATGGGTTTACCTGCTTCCCACGGTTACACTGCCATTTGTGTTGTCATAGATCGATTTTCAAAAGAAGTTGTTTTTATTCCCACTCTTGATACTGTTTCTTCAAAGGACTTAGCCATTATTTTCAGAGACAATATTTGGTGTATCCACGGACTCCCTTCTACAATCATTTCCAATCAAGGTCCCCAGTTTGTTTCGGACTTTACTTCCGAATTATGTAAACTTCTCTCTATCTTCCAGAAAATTTCCACCGCCTATCATCCCCAAACCAATGGACAAACAGAGCATATCAATAGAGAACTCAAACAATATCTCCGCTCTTACTTAGCTAAGCGACAGACCGAATGGGCTGATTGGCTCAAAGTCACTCAATGCCATCACAATAATTCCCTTACCACTGCCACTGGCACAATTCCCTTCAATATCACACGAAACTATGCTCCTTGCATGGGCTTTGAAGGAAAAGCTAAAGGCATGGGAAAAGAATTCAGCATGGAGATGGGAAAAAGTCATAAAGAAGTAGAAAATGCATTAGAGGAAGTGGGAGAAAAGATGAAGAAGCAATCGGAATCCAAAAGATCCGATGCCCCAGATTACGAGAAAGGACAACAAGTTTGGCTGTCAGCTGAACATTTGAAGCTTCCCTATACGGCAAAGAAGTTGACACAAAAATGGATTGGTCCTTATGAAATCCTCGAAGTCCTTCCTAACACTGTCAAACTTAAACTGCCCAACTCCATTCACATCCATCCCACTGTCAACATCTCATGCATTAAACCTTATCAGACAACCCTTCCAGGTCAACCAGTCTCATGCCTAGATGCAATCGAAGTTGACGAAGAAGGAGTAGAGCAGTTCGAGATTGATTACATCGTGGCATCATGTCTCAAAGGCTGCCAGCTTCAATATCTCATACATTGGAAAGGTTATGACGAATCTGACAGGACATGGGAATCAGGCAACATAATCAACACTGCTCCTCAGGCAGTTGCCAATTTCCATAAAAAGAATCCCTCAGCTCCACAGAAACTTCATGGCCTTACTCTTGGAGACTTTTCTTCTCTTTTCTCACAATACGAAAACTATACTGAAACCAACTATCATGGGACTTGCCTGGAATTTGAGTCTTAAAGAGGGAGTAGTGTTATGATATACTATATTTTCAAACTTTTTAAATTAGTGCACTTGCGCACTCACTTTACAACTTTCAGACTTCGAAGTCACATGATGTACACATGACCATGGGAAACTACATGTGACCTATGGTCTAGACAAACATGTTGCACACACGCCTTATTAATTTCCATTCTGTCTTTCCCATCATCATTTTCTTTCTCTCAGGACATCTTCTTTTATCTATCTATATCAAGTAGTCTCTCCCATGGACCCTATGGTCCATGTGCCATCCTGTAACCTATATAAATTAGCTGTAGTCAACTGGACTCCCCAGTCTAATCCATTTGTTTGCTGCGACCTACATCCTTGCGGCTGAATTAAGGAAGACTAGCCTCGTCTCAACTCTTATTCTCCTCCTGTCTTACTTTGTTGGTCTGGTGTAGCCTTGTCGAGTCCCCGCCAGTGTTTGTTCAAGACATCTCACAACAGACACTCCACAAAAAGTGGAAGTGATATAGATATATTGGAACAATGTTCAAGCCACCGGGGACACCACATGACTCAGCAGGGGAAACTGAGGAAGAAGTGGAGCCACGACCTAAGAAGAAGTTGAGGAAAGCAAAAGATGACCCAACAAAGGTAGTGACCTGTGAGGACAGGTCAATATGGATAGGGGATATTTCTGGGCAATCAAGGGAGGCACTTCAGGCCCTGGTGCATGGATTTCTAACTGTGCACTATCGTGAGTACACCATGTGTTTACTATAGAGACATCATTCACTCATCCTGCACAAAGGGAAAATCTGTGGCCAAAATACTACAGCCATTCCATTCAAGCAACTTCCCCGCTATGGGCATCAAATGATTGTGGAATGTCATCTTTCTACAGACTTCCACTTTCCAGACAATCCAAGCCACATGTGGAAGGCAGAGGTGGTGGCATTCCTGGAATTCATCACAGCACACCAGAAGTCACATGCAGTGGATGTATTTGCATTCCAGCAGTGGCTGAATGATGCTGGGGAGCTGCAGGAGCCTGTGGAGGATGAGGACAAGGAGGATGATGCTGTTGATAAGCAGGTGCAGCAGGAGGGGCATGGAAGAAGCCAGAAGAGCAAGGGGCAGGTGAGGTCCACAATGAAACCTGTCAGTAAAGGTGGGCCCACGGCTGGCCAAGAGCCGCAAAGGCAAAAAAGCAAAGTCAGCAAGGGCAAGGCACAGGAACAGTCCAGTGGGATATCTCAAGATCAGGTGCATGCCACAGAGAAAGCACAGGCAGTGGATAATGTAGAGGGTGAACTCAATCCTATTGGTGAACCAGTACAGCAGGAGAAGCATGGAAGATGCCAGAAAGGGAAGGGGCGGGTAAAGACCACATCTAAACCTGTCAGTACAGGCAGCCCCACAACTGGCCAAGAACTGCAGAGGACGCAAAGCAAAGTCCACATAGGCAAGGCACAGGAACAGTCTGGCAGGATATCTGAAGATCAGACTCTTCCTACAAAGGATGTGAGGCCTATGGGGTATGTGGCAGAGCAGCTTGATCCTGTTGGTGAACCAGTACAGTGGGAAGAAAATGGAGGAAGCCAGAAAGCAAAAGTGAAGGTGAGGCCCAGGTCAAAAGTTGTCAATACAGGTGGGGCCACAGCTATGCAAGACCTGTGGAGACACTGGAGGAAAGTCCGCAAAGGTGAGACATGGGAACCAGATGATGAGGCAGATCCTGTGGAGGAAGAAGGACATCTGCTGGAGAGAGTGTGGAAACTTTCGAGTGATCCATTAAACACATCATCACAGGCGGAGAGGGGTCAGGGGACAAGAGCAGAGAAATTAGGCAGGGTGGAGTAGCCAACAAGATTGCCAGACAAGAGATACAGACGGTAAATGATGGAGCTGGTCATGAACATGGACAGGGAAACAGGCAGAATGGGCAGATGAAGGAGAAGGGTAAGTGCACAGACTTTATGATGCCCTATTTATTTCCTTACTTTCATAAGATGTGCCAGCATATGCAGCTCACCTGCAAGAAGGTCAGAAAGGATTGCTAAAATGGGTGATCATCCCACTAAACATGGGATCAGATGATGACTCTGATGGAGATGCTTTGGAAATTGTAGATCATATCCACAGTACCAGCAGCACTGTCAAGGTATCAACATCTGCAGGTCATGTGGTTGTGGAATCACATGAGGCCAGTAAGATGAAAACTCCACAGCCCGGATGAAGGTCCTCTAACAAGGTGAAGGGAACTGAACCATCTCACCATCAACATCAAAGGGCCCAAACACTGTATCCTCAGGTTTCCCCCAATGGTATGTTCTCCCCCAACTTTGACCTTCCTAACAACAAAAGAAAAATGATAGTCTACCAAATGTGCAGCTAACAAACATGGCAGAACCCACAACTAGTCATTCAGAGGAAGGAATGCAACCCAGGGGTGGCACTACAGACCCAGGTATGGCATCATCCTTGTCCACTAACAATGGCAGCATTTTAATTTTGGATTGCTCAGTCCTTCACTCTGCACAAACAAATAAGTGAGGAGGTGACATAGAAGGTCCAGCACTCTGTTGCACCCTGTTAACATTGCCTAACATCCGCTACAGGTAGTGCAGAAGACCATTCCACACACTCCACCAAGAAATGTAGGACACTCAGTACTGCAGAGCTCATGGAGACACCCAAAAAAGGTGTGTAATGACAAAGACAGCATTATCCCCTCTTGCTAACAATGTACACCCTTTTGAAACATTCACAGCAGCATCAACACGCCAGTCTCAGTGAACACGTAAAGCACCTCTGCCTGCAGATACAAATGTGACTACTCCTGAGAAGAACATTCAATGCAAGTGTCATATCCCAGAAATTCTCTAAGTCCAACCCCGGTCCTCCGGACCAACTCCGATTCTTGTACATACGAACTCCGGTACGTTCTCATTCGAGACGCAACCTCTGACCCCCGGACCTTGTCC
>JBBPQN010000554.1:0-14594 GCA_038092575.1 Boletus subluridellus
TCACCCCTTCTCGTGCGTCAAAGAGTGCCATTAAAGCCATAGAGGCCAGTGGTGGTAGCGTGTTCTGCCAGTACTATAATTCTCTTGCTCTGCGCGACTGCATCAAAAGTCGAATAGATTCTGTTTCTGCTGCACCAACCCGTCGCAATGATATCAGTGCGTTTCTTGAGCCCTTTGGCGATTCAGCATTTGACGTCTTCTCTAGTTTGGTACACCCAATGGCGAAACCGAGGTTACCTCTCCCCGGAGGCAGTGGAAAGAATGCCTCTTGTGTCGGAACGCTGGAGAGAGTTATCAAAGCAACTTCTCACATTCAAGACCCAGAACTCTTCGAAAAAGCCTATTGTTCAGCCAACGGAGTAAAGATTCTCATCGATATATTATACATCTGTTAGGTTGTAGGTTCTGAATCCATTCTGTCGGGCGAGATACTGCGAGTACGCGAACGGTATGACATTTGGGACGGCGAATGCGAGCGTGATAGACTTCTGGATACATATCGCCCATTCACGGAAGGGGAATGATCTCTTCCCGCGCTTGGGCTCCTTGACCTAGAGAGGCTTCGACTTGTACTGCGACTGGCTCCGTCCTCGCTCTTGCCTTCCATCGCATCCAAGAGTCGACTCTTACGTGGCCCGATTTCACCGTTCTCTTCCAGCGTCTGCCGCTTAGCTATTCGAGGCAGAATGGTGTCGCAAACTCTCTCTTCAGTGAGCAAGTTGTAAA
The DNA here is from genome assembly GCA_038092575.1 of Boletus subluridellus. Lineage (NCBI taxonomy): Eukaryota > Fungi > Basidiomycota > Agaricomycetes > Boletales > Boletaceae > Boletus > Boletus subluridellus. The sequence continues at coordinate 727 of JBBPQN010000554.1, forward strand.
CAAATTCGTCAAAGTAGGTTAGCGAATATCCAGCTGTAAGAGTGTTAGCGATGCTGTTGGGAGGATCCTGGAATCATACACATGTCCCGATATCTCAGCTTTCTGAAGTCCTTCATGAGCGGTTCAAGGGTTTCATATACTTCCGCTGCATGAAATGTCATCCGGATATACATCGCTGCGAGCGCTCTCATGTATCTGATGAGCGGGTCAATATGCGTCATTCAGGGTCAGAAACATAGGCTGGCTTACTTGAATTCATCAGCCTGCAAATACTCAATCAAAATCTCCTTCTCGGGTTGAAGTTGTAAGAGCTTCAGAAGCAAGCAGAGGAATTCGGTGGGACGCTGATTGCCATAGACACCCCCAATGCAGCGGAGCTCGATAGCCTTGTCAATGAGGGACTCGGCTGAGCATATCATTAATAATGAACCTCCCGCACGTTTTAATGGTAAACACACCTGTCAATGCGAAACAATGCTCCTTCCAATACGTCGACTCCCATATCCGGTTCCGGATTACAGTTTCTACCAGGAACTGCATAGATAAGCCAGGGCGAAACACCAAGAATAACCAAATACAAACCTGTGGATTCTGGCCGTGAATAGCCAATGCACCCTTGACTGTTGTGTTTGCCATGGAAGCTTGGGCTGAACAGGGGGTACTTCGATAATGACAAGAAAGAGGTTGTTTGTGCTTGTTAAGGTCAGAAGGATTTGACTCTTCCGCTGCTCAACCTAAAGGGGTAATTCCCCTGTCACCGCGAGCTCAGGCTCTGGGCCTTTTGACTGCATGCATTCTGTGGTCAATAAATACATGTTTATCGCATTCAACACTCCTTGTTGGCCAAACAGAATTCATACACGAATTCAGAAAAATACAATCAAACCTGGTCAACAGTTATAAATACAATTCCTCTCAGATGCCTCCTTTCCGTCCTGACATCTTGCACAAGCCTAGCTGTCCAGACATTAGTACGGAAAATCCTCAAATGCGTAAATCACGTTCCCCATACCATGCCTTGCTTGTTGTAAACTTCAGTTCTCCATAGCCCACTGAGGAAGCCATTCCTCCCAGTCTTCCCATGCAGCATCGTCGTTCTCCTCAGTCTCTCCGTCGCCACCACGGTGGTGACGCCCCTTGCGAGGATCAAGGATGGTCGACAGAACATGCAGCGCACCATTGCGTGCGGGAATATCAAATGGCCCGACATGATGCCCGTTGACTTGGAACCTCGTAAAGTATCGCGGAAAGCCAGGAACAGGAAATCCTGACTTGTAGTGCGTGATATGGACCCGAAGGTGATGATCCTGGAGAAGTGTTGGAAGGGTGGCATTGTACTCGTAAACAAGCTCCGGGAGAGGGGGAGTATTTCGGGGCAAGACGAGGCCTTCTACATCACCATCGAAGGGAGCAGGCATTTGCACCGGAAACTGCATCTCCAGTCCATCATCAAGGTAGCGACTGAGTTCCACGATGTCAGATGTTGAGTTGTGGAAGTAATCTGCAAAAGGTTATGACAATCTCTTGTAAATTAGTTTGTGTGCACTCGCCAGTATGCAAAATGAAGTCAGGTACGATGTGATACTCCAGTAATTTCTTCAGTGCCTTCTGGCCGAATGGTGAAAACAGGTACGACTTCAACTTCTTCGGAAGGCGCTTAAAAGCGCCGGATGTAGGAGCAAATGTAGTAGTCGCTGTTGCTCCCAAGAAATCAACTCCCTTCCCATTCTCCCTAGAATATTTCCTACGGTCAATAGCGTCCGTGAGACCGACCCGCTGGATGGCAGACGTCTACAGAAACATCAGCAACTAGAACCATGATATACGAATGGACAAAATCCTCACGAAGAAAGAGAATACGTCTGGCACAAAGAAAGTCTCTTGGAAAATCGATGGAGGTGGTAACAGGGGTTGGCTGATTTGGTGGATAACGCCTAGTACAGAATCCAAGATGAGTGAACAAGAACATGCCAAAAATTCCGCTCACCATTTTTGGCTTTAATGTCTTTCTTTGTCACTTCCACGAAAACATTGATCCTCAAGCGAGGGGGGACTGAGGTGCTGAGAACGCTCAACCTCAGCGGTTCCCAGTCCATTGAGCCATCGTTAAGTGTCAAGTTTGTGGCATAAGTAGAATTTTGAACGAGGTCTGCAGTTTCGTACGACTTTGGAAGGATATGATACCCAGCAACCTTGTGAATAATGCTTGCCAGCACTTCTTTACGCTTCTCCTTGTCGCGAGAGTCAGGTTCTTCCTCGAGTTCCTCGGCCCGTCGGACAAGGTCTCCAAGGTCGGGGCTGACATCATTAGGGTTATCTGCGAGGAAAGGAACGAGACTCTTGTCATGCCTATGATCGCCATGACGAGGTTTGCGATGACGTGGTAAATTAGAGTTGGGCACAGCAAAGAAGGTGATGCTGGAGGACGGTTCAGCCTTCCGAACTGCAAGGATCTGTGGACCTGCCTCTTGGATGGATCGCTGAGAAGGTCAACCACACTTTCACTGAGGTCGATAGCTTTCACCAAACGCGAGTATCTGGTTTATTGTGAGCTCCTTCCCATTCACTAGCTTGCGTCAGAAATACTCACTGTGTGTCATCTTTCAGTACCTGGTAAATGGTCCTCTCTTCTGCGAGATCACTGATATATCCCAGGCATCCGACAAGGCCATCCAAAGAAATATGGCCAAACCAAGGTAAGGTTACTACAGGTAACGCAGAGGCGCCGCACGCGAGAGCGAGCGGCACGAATTTGGCAAGACGCATGTTTTTCTTTCGAGTGAGATGAATTGGTGGTAGAAAAGGTCTGGCGGCTTGGGGGAGGCAAGATTATGTGTAACCCCTCGCAAACCATATGTGACTAAGGTCGATCACTCCGCAGTATCTCGCTGCGGAGCGAGACGTCACCTCACTTCAATGCCGTTTCCTCATGTTCGCGGCGCCTTTTCCTCAATGCCCGTCTCAATGCCGCCTGGTCGGTGACAGCGTGGACGAGTGCGCTCTAACTTACTCGAATGAGTTTTCCGACGATTAGGGGGAATTCTCACCTGGGTAGGATAGGATCTGATCATTCAGTAAATATTCCTCTGATAGGAAGTGAACTTGTGAATGTGGTATTACGTCTGATAGGGTACAAGATCAAAGGCAGGTCACATTAATCTACTCCGCCATTTGGCGGAAGCGATCTTGGATCTCAGCGTGCAGAGCATCCAGCTTCTGCATAATTGGTTCCTGGCCTTGCGAAGGTGACTTAAAAGCGAAAGCAAAACAAAGAGTCAACGACAACTCTACCACATTACCGGTATGTCTTACCTCGAACTTCATCTGAGAAAGCTTAAATATCAAGTCACCAGCAGACTCTCTGACTCTAGCGAACGTCAAATCGCCCTGTGCGGTTGCCTTCAAAGCGGCATCGTAGAACGCAACATAATTCCTCAACATCGCATTTGTCTTGTAGAACGGACAGTAGCGATCATACTCGCTCATACCGTTCTGTTGCAAGAAGTCGTCCTTAAGCATTCTCGCAACCTCGAGGGTGATCTTGTCATTCTCGCCGAGTGCGCTCTTGCCAACGAGTTGAACAATCTCCGCAAGATCTTCTTCCTTTTGGAGGATTTCTTTTGTACGCACGCGAAGCTCAACGAAACCCGGTGCGTCGCGCTCGTAAAAGGCTTCGAGCACTTTCATGTACTTGGAGTATGACAGATTCCAGTTGACGGATGGGAAATGTTTGCGTTGCGCCAGCTTCTTGTCGAGGCCCCAAAAGACCTGGACGATTCCGAGTGTAGCCGATGTGACTGGGTCGGCGAAATCTCCTCCGGGTGGTGATACACTAACCATCTGGTCAACAAATAATATCATTCGAGTCATGGCAAAACTCACGCCCCAACAATGGACACCGTTCCCTGACGCTGTGGGCTCCCCAGACATTTAACCTTGCCGGCTCGCTCATAGAAACTCGCGAGTTTGGTACCCAAGTACGCAGGGTACCCAGAATCGGCTGGCATCTCTGCGAGACGACCAGAGATTTCACGGAGGGCCTCGGCCCAACGTGACGTCGAGTCGGCCATCATGGACACGTTAGATCCTTGATCACGGAAGTACTCCGAGAGCGTTATGCCCGTGTAAATGGATGCTTCACGCGCAGCAACAGGCATGTTTGACGTGTTCGCAACAAGGGTGGTGCGCTTCATGATGGGTTCTTGGCGATTACCGACTTCCATCGTCAGCTGAGGGAACTTTTCGGGGATTAGCAAGTATGCGCAAACAAACGACAGCTCTTACTTCCATCAAAACTTCAGCCATCTAGCATAGCAATATGAGCGGGGCCAAAACAGGGTACAACAAACTAACCTCGTTTCCTCGCTCTCCACACCCAACATAGATAATAATATCAGAATTGGAATACTTGGACAACGCTTGAGAAATGACAGTCTTGCCGCATCCGAAAGCACCGGGAATGGCCGTGGTACCTCCTTGCACACATCTTTGTATGATAAGTTCATGAAACCTGTCGGAAAGACACCAGCAACCCACGGGAAAAGAGCATCCAGAATTCGTTGACCAGTCAACAGCGGGTAATCTGCTGTCAACTTCTCGGTGACCGGGCGAGGTGCGCGGACAGGCCATAATTGCATCAGCGTGTGTTTAGTTGTTCGACCGTTGAACTCAGTCTCTAGAACAATATCCTAATATTGTGCGATTGAGCGCTCAAAGGATGAATAAAATGCCATAAATACGAACATCGACAGTATAGCTTCCTTTTTCTGCGATGTGGGTGATAGTACCAAGTGCGCGGGGTGGAAGCATGGTTTTGTGGTTGTCTACAAGCGAATTCTCATAGACGCCACCGAAGATGTCACCCCCTGATATATGATCACCAACCTACGCACACCGTCAGAAGAGCGCCGTAGCTGGAAGTCGGAAAAATACTTTAAAGGATGCTGGGGTGAAATCCCACTTAAGAGAACGATCAAGCGCTTCGGTATTGATACCACGTGGGATATAGATGGACTTTGAGAGTTCTTGGATGGACTAAATGACCGTGCAGCCAAATGAATCAATGGACAGGAAGACATGAAGCAGCTTACGCGCAATGGCCTCTGGATACCATCGACGATGTTACCCATCAAGCCTACAACATCTCAAATACAACATGCCAAGCCAAATGGTGGTTACACACCTGGGCCCAACTCTACGCTGAGAGGCTTGCCCGTTCTGAGAACAGGATCTCCAACTGTGACACCTGATGTTTCCTCATAGACTTGGATAGTTGCTTTGTCTGCCTCTATTCGAATGACCTCTGAAATAAAATTTAGTGATGCAAAGCCAGCTCAGAGATATACTGCAGATTTACCCCCCACTAGCTCATCATGTCCGACGCGGACCAGCTCATACATGGCAGCGCCGGTCATGTTCTCTGCGATCACGACTGGGCCAGAGACACCAAATACCTGACCAAAGCGCGATTCATGTTCCTCATTTGCGATCTTTGGAAGGTCGCGCTTTGCATTTTGTAGTGCACCGGCCATCGTTGGTTGGTGATGCAGGATGAGGGCCTGTAGCGAGCAGTCCCCGAGCGTCCCAAAGCGGAATCCGAATTTCGTCGGGAATAGCCGAAGCGCGTATGCCTCAATGACGCGTCCCCGTCCAAACGTCAGCACGACCACAGTATTCGTCCTCAACAATGCCTCCTAAAGCGTAAGTTCCCAACGCTTGACGTTGCTTGCGATTTCGCTAACAGATACCTAGTGACTGGGAGAAATGTAGGTCCCACCTCCTCGCCCACAGTGCGTTACATTCAGCATATTGAACCTTTGCTAGACGAGAAGAGAGTAGACGAGAAGGAAGAAAAGATTCAAGGCAAGTTATACGATCTGTCAATCAAATAATTTCTTATGCATCCATCAGCACTCACGGATAGCGATATCCAAATCCTCAAGACCTATGTACGTCGCACGCTTGCCTTTCTCGTGGCAGTTCGTAACGCATCCTGTAGGGTCAAGGTCCATACGCTGCCAAGTTGAAAAAGATCGATACAGACATAAAGGAAGTCCAAAAGCGAATTGACGAGAAACTCGGTGTAAAGGAGTCAGACACTGGTCTAGCTGCACCGAACCTATGGGACCTTGCTGCTGACCGAGCACGCATGAGTGAACACCCCCTCCAGGTTGCGCGCTGTACCAAAATTATTCCCGTGGATCCGAAGAAAGCAGAATTGGCTCGTGCAGTCAACCCTGCTGGAGCTGTGCAAGGCCAGAAAGGTGCTGATGAACAAGACAAATATGTCATCAACATCAAACAAATCGCAAAGTTTGTTGTCGGACTGGGTGAACGTGTTGCCCCCACCGACATTGAAGAAGGTATGCGTGTCGGGTGTGTAGAGTCGTTGCCCGACCCTTCTCGCTTTCGATAACTTTCGCGTAGAGTCGACCGGAACAAATACCAGATCCAGATACCTCTGCCACCAAAGATCGATGCATCCGTCACGATGATGCAAGTGGAAGAGAAGCCAGATGTTACTTACTCCGACGTCGGGGGTTGTAAGGAGCAAATAGAAAAGCTCCGCGAGGTTGTCGAGACTCCTCTTCTTTCAGTATGTTTCTCGGAAAGAAACCTGCAATCTGTTCACCTCGCATCTAGCCAGAACGTTTCGTGAAACTTGGTATTGACCCTCCCAAAGGCGTCCTTCTTTTCGGGCCACCTGGGACTGGCAAAACGCTTTGTGCCCGTGCAGTCGCCAATCGCACTGATGCTACTTTCATTCGTGTAATTGGGTCCGAGCTCGTGCAGAAGTATGTCGGTGAAGGCGCCCGCATGGTCCGCGAGCTCTTTGAAATGGCACGTTCGAAGAAAGCCTGCATCATCTTCTTCGACGAGGTCGACGCTATCGGTGGTGCACGATTCGACGACGGCGCAGGAGGGGACAACGAGGTACAGAGAACGATGCTGGAGCTGATTAATCAACTTGATGGATTCGATCCTCGAGGGAACATTAAAGTGTTGATGGCAACGAACAGGCCAGATACTTTGGATCCTGCGCTACTTCGGCCTGGACGTCTCGATCGACGTGTGGAATTCTCGTTACCCAATAATGAGGGACGCGCACACATTTTGAAGATCCACGCACGAAGGTGTGTTCATGTTTCGTCGCCCTACTCAACTTCATATCTAAAACAAATGCATACTTGAAGTATGAGTGTTGAAAGGGACATACGATTTGCCCTGATTGCGAGGCTATGCCCTAATACCACGGGGGCAGAATTGCGGTCCGTGGCTACCGAGGTGCGTCCCCAAAGTTCCTACTCGTTATGGCGATATTTATATATAAATATACAACCCCAAAGGCTGGTATGTTCGCAATTCGTGCGCGGCGGAAAGTCGCAACGGAGCGCGATTTCTTGGATGCAGTAGAGAAGGTTGTAAGACAAGGCACCAAGTTCTCGTCAACGTACGTTACCCTTTCTTCCCTCTCGTACTGCGGCCACTGACCTTGATGGCACAGACCCCTATATCAGGTATACAATTAGTAGAGTAGTCCTGGACTCGTAGACCATTACGTATTTTATCTCTTTTCATTGGATTGCTTCTCAGCCCCGGTGTGTTTTCAGGTTTCATTTTGCTTCGAGTAATTCTCCATTTGTTTAACTTATGAAGTCCCCCGCCTCTGAGCATCATTACGCCAGCTATAGGGATGTGCACGTGTTTATGATACATATACACCCCCCGAAAGGCGGTAAGCAGGTAAGCAGTCTCCCAGTGTGAAAATGCGGACTTTGAGCAGAAAAGTCTGACCCGTAAGATACATAATTTCCTTTCCCTGACAGCTTACTTGATACCTAAACTATTTGTATATCACGGGGATGTTGTCAGGATGGCGGCACCGTGTCCTTGGCCGATACATCCCAGCATCATCTCTGTGTTACCTACGCGGCGGCTACGCCACTCGCAATCTTTCCTTCCGAGTCTGTTTGATCATTTTCTTGCATTCCTCTCATTGTGTTATGGTACATAAATAGATAGGCTGTGTTTTCCCTCCGTTCTGTTCAACAACCTAGGTTATTTTTCGATTGAAATTGTATCATTATTGGCAACTCTTGGTTTTGCCATTCTCCACACAAACAAGGAGCTCGCGATACCTCTGAAGTGTTCAATGCAACTACCCCAGTGATCGGTGGTATTTCGAAGATATCGCTGTAAGATCTGCACTCCGTGAGATATATCCACGATACATATGTGCGTACGAGATGGGCCGCGTGTATGTAGTGGACTGTTTCGGGTCGAGATCCCCCACAGTTCGCCGTGTTTCTTTTTGGTGTTGACACTGACGACCAAACACTTCCAAACTGACCACGCGTGTGTTCCACCATCACTGCGTTCAAAGCATGCCCGTTCGTGGCACAACAAAGGCGCAGCGGACTCTGCCTCGGGCGGCTCAAGAGCACCCGGGGTAATGACGGCGCCGGCGCAACGCAGTGGCCCAGATCCAATGATCCAGCATTCACGCTCGAACAGTAGCTCTCATATGACTGGAAGCGAGGAAGGTGAGCACGGACGCAGAAGGCTACCCCAAGACTTTCAAACAGGTATTACTGTGACCACAAGTAACACAGGGCAGGCAGGCCAGTTCATAAACACCCGAAGGATGACACGCTTTGACAGCTCCCCCCCACCGGCGTACAATGGCGGGACACTATTTTCAGGAACTTGCATATGTGGTAGATTCGTCAGACGGTTTCATTTATTTCCCCCGTCTGCCTGCGAACCCCTTACCACTCACTGGGCCTATTAATCTGCTGCGTACATGCCTGTAATCCATTAAATAATTCAAACGGAAATCCTGTCGGTTTTCATTCACGCAGAGAGACATTTACTGTCAGGTGAAAATCTCTTCAACGATGATAACTTGTATGGTATTTCCAAGGTGTCTTGGAAATATCACTGAAGTATCCGGTATGATATCATAGAAATCCCACCTCGAGAGATCACACAGGTGATACAGTCAATTGCAGCTCATTTATGTAAATAACTTGCGCCAAGCTTACTTCGAACTAACGCAGAACATATCGCCACCGTGGACCCTGTGAGACCATGCTCTGAGACCTTAGCCAGGGTTGATAAGTATCGAGGACCTCGTGACGTGTAGAGTTGTCGCGCGATAACGTTGTGTACATCCATCATGATCTTTGCGGATCGAAGCTGTCACAGTGCCCCATCTTATTGATAACGCTTCCGTAATCAGTTCGGCTCGCGGATATTCTTCAAGATGCCGTCAGTGTCGTTGTGCTGTTGATGTAAGATTCGGTCTTCGCTTGACATGTGGAATACTCATGTTGCGGAGGCATTCGGTACAAGTACCAGAACGTGGCAGGCGGCGGGACACAGGCACACTTACCACATTGGGAGGATCAAGGGACGTGTGTCACAGGGCGTGTTTTCATTCGTTCCTTACGTTTCTTTCTACCCTGAACATTTACATTCGCTGCTTTAGTAGATTTTCTTTCTTTCTTCCTTTTCCATTGACAAATGAAGAATGAAGAATTGGCCAAGTTACTACGTCGAGGTCACCTGAGCTTATCTAACGAGCAACATTACATGTGTGGCGTTTACACACCAAAATTCGGGTGGCAATGCAGTACACGATCATAGCCTCGCCTCACCTCCGCTTTATGATCGATCCTACGTTCCCCCTCCAATGATCTAGTTACCTCAGACCTATCAGGCTACGAAGGGGGTATGACCGCGTTCGTGGAATTCATCAAGGAGTCGGACGCAACAATCACTCCTCCGCGGTGTTCCTTTCCTTAGAGCAAGCCAGGTCACGGTTTCGTTCAACGTGTGAGACCGCCAACACGTCATGGTAATTTATGTCTTTCATGTCATACTATACGCCACAGTGTTGATCTAATTACAGTCCACTATCACCTTTGTGGGTACAAGGAGGTACGATACGTGTGACTGCCGGATGGACTTGGCTGCCAAAGTGAGTATAGAGTGCGTATAGACTGCAGCATATAGTCAGTACTTACCCCATCAGTTCTCAAACACAGTGGGACATAACATAATGTTCTTGTGCAACTTGAATTCAGATTTCCTGGAAGCCACGCACTGATCCGAAATTCTTGTTTGACCAAATGCATCTGAGGTGGCTAAGTCCGCTTGCTGATATCGGCTCTGTCAGCCTGTCTCAAAGAGATTTGCAGGGCACATGGGGTCCACGGAGTGTAATAAATACCGCCACCTCCAGCGTGTCAACTCAGCCATGTCTTCCATTCAGCGCCTTGTATCACCTGAACTGCCAACTGCCCTTCCAGCTCATTCACATGTAGAATTACCTGGATATGATCTCTGGTTGCACAGCGTATGCCTTCATTCCAATGACTTTCTCTGTGCTCATGTCAAGTTCAGATCGACAACGTTCATGTCCTGCCGACAGAACTTGCTATCCCCAAGTTTGAGGAGGCCCTCTCCAAAGCTCTGCAACTATACCCACATGCTGCGGGGCAGCTCCGGTGTAGGGATGGGCGTTGGTCTGTGCGTTGATTTGCAGGAATCAACTAGATTTCTATCTCACTTCTCTTAGATTGAACTCACCAATACTGCCGTTCCTGTGGACATTGATTACAAGCTCGACACGAGCTCTGACTCACTCTTGAACGGTGATTGGGTCATCCAGGATGATATATCCCCATTCCTCAACCATCAACCCATCGGTGCTAACCTTGTCAACGGCGGTGCCCCTCTTCTTCGTCTTAAATTGACCTTCTTTAATACCGAAACATGTATCGGCGTCTCTTGGCATCACACACTTGGTTTGTCGCTTTTCCTGATCCCATTCGCATTTTTCTAATCGCTCAACACTAGGTGATGCTATCCTGCTGTCGCGTTTCATGCACACGCTCTCCCAATTTTATCAAGGCTTGCCCCTGGAGTATGCAGCTCCAACCTTCAAGAAACATCAGTTTCCCACACCCTCATGCTCTATCACGGATGAATTTTGGCCCCGCATGCCCCATTTACACGACACTCGCCTCTTCACCGAACTTATAGAAATATATGCTGAATCGTGCAAAAATGTCGAACATCTGAGATGGCGGGTTGACAGTCACGACCTCGCCGAGCTTCGCTCGGCACTCTCTGGACAGAAAGAGATGTATATCTCGAAACAAGACACTCTCACTGCTTATCTCGTCGCTGTATTAAATCATAACAGAAACATACCTGTGCAGAAGGTCACGAATGCGAGCAGCGTAAGTCAGTTCATATGTTTGACGCTGGTGGTCTCATCTGTTTTCAGTACCGTAACATAAGCGCTTCCTTCGTCGACGAGAATGTGGTAGGCAATCTGTTGCAGAATGTTCGTCTATATCAATTTATCCCTTGAATTAATTGATGAACAGTGCTGAATTCACCAGGTTCCTGCTACCGTTCCGACGGATATGGCTGGAATCGCTACTGCTGTTCGGCATGCGCTCGTACAGTGCAGGGAACCCGATTACATCTATAATTGGGTTTCAGTGGCAAGCAACCACATGCTTGAGACAGCGAACTCTGGAAAATCGTTCCTTTTTACGTTTCATGACAACTCGGTAACCGTCAACTCCAACACAGTGTGGGTTGTGCAACTTTTTCAAAGCATTTTGAAGGCTCATTTTTGCGTCAGGATCGACTGGTGCAGTGCGCATTTTGGATGTCCCGACGGCTCCCGGTTCCATTCAACTGGAGTGGCCAAGCTCTATCTGAGATGTTTCAGGTCCAATCCAACGAAAGGAGACGACGGTATATGGCATGCTCGTCAGTCGGTTGATATCTCGATGGGAGTAATAGCAGAACTGAAAACCAAACTCCTTGAAACTCTTGCTTGTGGCACCCACTATGTTCTCGACAACGAGCGTGCTCAAACTGTAACCGTTGCTTTGTAGTGTTGTGCACGGCGATTCCATCGTCGGATGTATTGTACTCATGTGTTTCAAGTTGGTGGATGTATGAGTAGCAGTTTATGCAATATATGTATGTAATAACCTCAAATTTACCCTGATACACGATACGAGAAGAAAGAGAAGACAAAGGATGCATCGATGGTCAGTGGAAGGAAGTACTTGCCAACTGATTGACTCGGCACTCGGCGGTTGCGAAGGACTGGTACTAGATCCGGATCCGCCTGAGCTCTTCCGACGTCTCATCGCCTTCGACTCCGTCCCAAAAGTTGGAGAATCCTATGTCTCAACAACCCAAGTAAGATAGAGGTTTCACTCAGAACGAAAACCACACTGGCAGGAAATTCGTTACAGGGTAGTAACCATGTCACTTCAAGTTGAACATCTTGTGCGGAAATGGCTCAGATTAGACCCGGTACGTCCCCTTCGCTTCTCCCCACTTAAATCCAATGGTGGATCTCCCCGGATGCTAGAACGAGAAAACGAAAAGAGAAGTTCAAGTACTATGGGACACGCGAAACATAGATGAATTGGAGAAAAGGATGAGGTACCTGTTAGCAAAACTAGATGATGTCGAGTCATGTCTAACGATCGCTACGACGGTTGTGTTCCGTTCGATCATCGGAAGGACGCGCATAGAGTTTGGGACCGCAGGTGGGTTAACCATCGATATCCATTGCCGCTACCAACGTCAGGCTCCAAGGGCTTCGGGGGAAAATGGAAGCTGGGTGGGCAAGAATGAATGACTTGATCATCATCCAGACATCTCAGGCAAGCACATACGAATTCACATGGGATTATGTAGTTCAAAGCAAGCTATTATAATCAGGGACTTTGCGCATACTTGTTGAAGAATATGGCTGATGCTGCCTCGCGCGGTATCGTGATCGGTCACGACCATCGACACAATTCGGCAGACTGGGCACGCCTTACGGCAGCGGTGTTCCTTTCCAACAACTTCAAGGTCTTTCTTTTAAGAGGCTTGGTCCACACGCCTCTGTGAGTCCTTTTGTGTCTTGTTTTGTGGGAAATACGTAGCTGTAACGCTCTCATAAGTGTACCCTTTTCGGTAAAAAGACTGAATGCAGCTTGCGGGGTAATGATCACTGGTGTGTAATTCGGTTCACGTTCATTCTGGCCTTCCAAGTTCAATGACTCTGTAGCGAGCCACAACCCGAAGGTATCCATTACGTTTTGATGTTCTGCCAGGTTTATGACCTAGTCTCTTCTAAGGATGACAATGGCTTCAAAGTGCGTGTTCTAAAACCAGAACTTTCCTTCCCTTACGCGTCCACACAGGTCTATTGGGAAAATGCCGTCCAGGTAGGCTGGTCTAGGTCGGTGTCACGCGTATAAGTCAGGACCCTGCAGATTATCGGACCTCATGATACGGGTATCGCCCAAGCAATTCTGCATAATCTAGAACCAAGAGTACAGCACGGCTCCGATGTTTACGCATCCTCGCTTTGTTGTGACCCCACAGATGAGATGAAAGAAAGTTACTTTACTCTAATCCGTGGCATGGCAAACCCCAGGTTCGTGGTCGAATACTATTGCTATGTTCGAGTAGTTATAGCGCGCACAGGCTTCGCGTCGATGTTACTCCTATCAAATTTGTGAATACCTCAATGCATGGCGTTAGCGATGCTTTCGCATCTGAAGTGTTCAGACGTGCTGGCTTTAAACCGTATATCGCTGTAGAAGAGCAGAAACTCCCAGATCCAGACTTTCCAACAGTTCATTTTCCGAATCCAGAAGAAAAAGGTATGGAGTGCGTATATATAGCTGCGATGAGCTTACGACAGAGCTACTGTAGGGGCATTGGTGAGCTTATATCAGGCTCTTCTTAATTCCCTCCATGACAGCATAAAGAAATGCGCAATTTCAACAGCTATTCGTTCGGGTGCAGACTATGTGCTAGCGCAGGATCCT